>OY776111.1:188267789-188365289 GCA_963675035.1 Allygus modestus | reverse complement strand
AAACAAAATCCACTTAACAACCCTCCGGTTAGCCACTACCCAATTGCAAAATGCCAGCCTATTATCGTTGTCCCCAGGGTGAAGGTCTTGCACCTTTTGAAAGTGATAGGGGTGCATTTTTTCCTCTCCAGAACTCTCCAAACATTTGTTGAAGACACTAAATGTTGGTTCGATAGTCTCCTAACACTCGTACCTGGACATTGCTGCACTGCTTCAATAATATTTTCTTCAGTGTGCACATCAACTTCATTGAATCCCTCTCGCTTTCTCCTACTAACAGATCCTGTCTCTTTGTCGGTTGTGCAGGTCGGTAAAAACTCTCGGGTTTGGAATACTTCTGTTTGGATATCTTCTCCCGTACTCAACCGAAGCTGCTTTTGCATTTCCATTGCAATACCCATAGACAAAATGCATGTCAGTATACTCACTGTTTGAATACATTTTCACTTTGGAGTTAAAACCACCAGCATTTACTGAGAGGAAACTTGTTTTAAAGGACAGGAAACCACATTATTACTCAAAAATGCAATTAAACAGATGTGGCTTTAACAATTTTTGAAGATTTTATAAAAAATAAACTCGTGCTGAAAGATTTTCTTTGGTATTATGCATTTGCTTGACTGGCTGGATAATTGAGGTTTTCCTTTCTAAATTTTGTTATCCTACAGATTTTGGGTTTTTACATAAATAATCATGATTGAATGCATACATAAATTGTTATTATTTTGTTCTCCATTAAATTCTACAACTTTTTATAAAGTTGCAGCCCAAATACTTTAACGGTTATGATATTATTTGCCAGTCAAAAACAAAAAATATTTTTGAGGCCTTGAATTTTTTGGAAGAATTTAATTTTTCAACAATTTTTTCTCATCGTTACTCAACTTTACAGTATAAAACATCAGTAATATCTCTTTGGAATTTCATAATCTATATAACTGTAGAAATTTAATCAAAATATCTTTAAATTTTTTCAATCTAGAGGCCAAAAGGTGCAATAACTACACTTGAAATTGAAAAAATCGATTTTTGGCTGTAACTCGACAACGACTGGTTTACGGACCCATGTTCATATAAGATTTTTTTCTTGTTTTGATGTAAGGAATCTCCTGGTAAAGTTGTTTACACTTATCCCGAAACACCCTGTATTTAGTAAATAACAAATATTTTTGTCATTAAAGTTTGGCTAAAAGGGAGAAAGTATGTGTCAGTTTCCTGATACCGTTTATTTAACAATATTTGATTTTTACTGGGGATGAGACCTGTCTAGAACATATTTGTACACCAGAACTTAGTTATTTCAAAAATTTGAAGGAAATCCTCAGAGCCGTTTTCAAGATAATTGTGCAACCAACCAACCAATCAAGCAAACATTGCCCATATAAAAGTATAGGATTGGGATGAGTCTTACTATCTCATTTGTTGAATATTTATGAACAAACTCATTAAAAAGGTCGCTTATTCAATGGATCAAATTTGATTTTATTATTAAACTAGTTATAAAGTGTTATATGGGTTTTAGCGTAAATTGGTTACAAGTTCAAAACATCCTTTTCATCACACTGTACGGAAAACAGCTATTTTCAACATCAGCTGCGAGTGCAGAAAATAACGTTTTCCCGTTCTAGAGTGGGAAAATCAGCTGTTTATTTTCCACACTAGTATTTAGTTATGATTCCTGACACAAGTAGCGCTTGTAGTGCTGATTTATCATAAATCAGCTGTTCTCAATAACTTAATCAGCTGTGTAAACAGTATCACTGCTTTCATTGTACTGCGGAAATCAATTGAGCACCTACAGGTTATTTCTTAAACTGATATTATTTAATTCATTATTATTATTAATTAACTACGGTGTGATAAAAAAGGTCGTTCATAACTCGAGTATAAAGTGTTATTCCGTGTCTTGATCGAAATTCCGCACTCGGCTTAAGCTTCGCGCGTAAACTCGATCTCGGCCCGGAAACAGCCACTTTCCACTCTTGTTATGAAATATACTATTTCAGCACTTTCTCCCTATACAATCTCTGTAATGAAAATACAATCAAGGAATCCCAGCTTTGACAGCACTGGGTGACAATTCCCTTTACAAATACAAATAATTTTACATCTTTAATGTCCTTTAAAAGTGACTACGTCTTTTCATCATATTGAAAGGCATTTCAAGTCTAGCTAAACAACCTATTCGTTATCGAACAATTCATTTCAGACTGGTTATGTTGCACGACTAGCAACGTCACATCTCATTATGTCTTAAATTTAAATAAATCATTTAAAATTCTTTGATATTTAGCTGAATTAATATTATTCAAGTTATTACTAATTATTATTAATACTATTATTAATACTACTACTATTATTAATATTATTATTAATTACTATTATTATTAATATTATTCAGTGTGAATACTCTACAACTAAAATTGGAGAGCCACAAGGAACAATACTTGGACCTTTGTTTTTCATATTATGCATCGATAAATTGATTAATGAAATAATAATATTTGCTGATGATACAACGTTTTATATTTCAAATTTAAATAGTTCTTAACTAGAAATATCTAATTATATTCAAATTTCTAACATCCTTAGTTGGTTTAATGACAATAATTTAAAAATTAGTAATGCAAAAACAAAATTCATGACATTTAATAAGGATCCGTCGCGTCAAAAATTATAAATCCATATCTAATGCTAGATGAAACTGTCATCTCATCTAGTAATACTCGTTCTACAAAGTTTCTTGGACTTACACTTACAAGCGATTTATCATGGACCCTTCATCATAGACCCTGTATAAAGCGATTTTTATTCATGATAAAAATACTATCAAGATGTTGCTCAATCAACGTGACTAAATTAATGTATCATGCATATGTTCAGTCTAGGATTTCATATGGACTTATGTTCTTGGGATCGGGCAGCAATGCAAAAAAATAGTTAATCCACAAAAAAGAGCTAAATACGAACACCATAAAATTCCTAAAACAGATTCATGTCGGCCTTTATTTCAAGAACACAACATTTTAACGCTAGCATCATTATATATTTTACAAATTTCCTTTTTTATACACAATAAATAATCCAAATCTCAATTAAGAAGGAATACTCAAAACTATAATTACTATAAATTACCAGAAGAATTTAAAAAAATGAACGATCCCAGCAAATTTAAGAAAATTTTAAAAGAATAACTTCTTTCAAAGTGCGTATACACAATTTAGGACTTTTTGAAACTTCTGATTTATCTTAATTAGTTTATTAACACGTAATTTTAATATTTTTATGTAATATTACAAAAAACCCCAACCATATTCATGGCAATTGGGTTGTTATGCAAATAAACAAATAACGGGCCGACCGCGCGTATCAGAAGACACCATTAAACGAATAGAAGAAAGTTGTGTACATAGCCCAAAAATGTCTACCTATAGAGCAAGCAGGGAATTAGAGGTACCTCAATCATCTGACGTGTTTTGAGGCATCTTTTACAGTACTAGCCGTACCGCCTACAAACAACCGTCTGGCGAGTTTTGAGGCGTCGTTTACAGTACTATACCGCCTACAATTGTTACAGAATTAGGCCCTTCTTGAAAATGACAAACGTGACGAATTTTGCCACCAAATGCTTTTAAACATAGACGATGAATATTTTCTTCAGCGTTTAATTCACAGTGATGAAGCAACGTTTCATCTCTGTGGATAGGTAAACCGGCTCAATGTTCGCATATGGGACCTACAACAGCACCATGAAATAAGGTAAAATGAGAGATAATCACCCAAAGTCGATGTGTTTTGTGCTCTATCTAAAATGGGCCTTTCGTTTTTGTGGAAGACAGTCAAGAGGGATTACGTACATGTTGGATTTATGGCTATTTCCTCAACTTACTGATGATTCAGAGGTTTTCATCTGAGGGTTTCACAGGATGGGGCTCCGCTTCATTGGAACAAATATTTAAGACACTTTCCCAATGCAAGTTAACCTCAGCGATGGATTGGACGAAAATGGAATGCAGATCTAGCACTGCTGTCCTGGCCTCCCAGATCACTCTCACGCCAAGTGATGTTTTTCTTCTGGAGGTTTGTGAAAGGGAATGTATACTTGCCACTCTTACAAACAACTCTGGTTGAACTTAGGAACCGGATTACAGCCGCAGTGAATTTAGTGACGGGTGAATGGCTTATTCACGTTTGGGACGAATTCAACCACCACATGGATGTGTGCCGTGCAGCCAGGGGGGGCACATAGAACATTTATAATATGTATTTGGAATCTTGTTTGTTGCTGTCATCAGATAAAATAAATTTAATATTTATCCTTTGTTCCTTTTTGAAATATAGAGTTACAAAGTTGTATCCAACAATTAGATTTACCCTGTATATTTGTTAAACACTAAACTTCTATGTAAACTAATGTGAAAGAGTACAAACACACTCACAGGTCTTTTGGCCATCAAAGCCTAAATTTAGGTTCAAAAGGTCACGAGTTCAATTTCCAGGTTGTCCTCTTCATCATTCATCATCTTCATTGTTGCGGATTAGGAAACCCCAGCATTGCTGCTAGGCAGATCTTCCACAAGCGGGAATATTGCGCAGTTTACCGGAAGGATAATATATAGCAGAAAAGGAAAGGGTGGGATGGGACCGCAGCCAAATCGACCCTTCAGAGGGCCAACTCCCGAGCCCCTGTGACAGCTGGGATGAGGCTCTCAAACAGGGAACCCGCATACTGCCCTCCAACTGGTCAACTCAACTGACAGGGTATCCATGTACAACAGCCAGTTACCATCATTCTCAGAATTAGGGACCAAACCCGGATATTTAGTCCCTAGCTGCTGCAAATGGAGGGACCAAGGTGAAAGGGAAGCTTGTCATAATGGACAGTAAAAAGACTCCATATATAATGACAACTTCATTTGCTGTAACCAATGTCAGTCTGTCCTCGTCAGTATAGGTTTAGAGCGGAACCTCAAAAGTTAATTCAATAAGAGCGTTTAATTAATTTAACAAAATTCCACTGGCGTGGATGCACAAATAAGGCATTCTGCCGAATGGTAAATTTGTCGTACTCGATACGATCCTTGTCCATTTATGTGGGTCTAAGATAAGTAAAGTCAGTGAAAGTATTCTGAATTCAGTAAGCTTAGCTAATTAAATTGAATACATAGTTAATTTATCAGTTTGGTTGAATATTAAAAGTTGTCTCCGATTTATTCCTCATTGACTTTCTTTCGAGCTATTTACTCATCTTATCAAACTAATTAAGAAGACAAATTTTTATTACTAGGTAAAAAAAAACTAATTCATTGGCGAAAAACTAGAAAGGTCGTTTAGATATTGATATTTAGTATATTGGTATTAGTATTTCTTTAATTATGAAAATGTGTTCTTTCCCTTATCAAGAACAACTGTAATTGAGTCTAGCTCTGATTTACTAGTACTTGAATATTAAGTCATTGGTCTTTATGGATTCCTGGGGGTTTCTCTTCATAGTCAATATTTAACTAAATTACTCCTAAAGATGTCATTTTACTTTAATAACGTAATCAACAAAATATATAGTCCGAGCCTAGGTCTTGTCATATGGTGACAGACTCTACCCTATTTAAAATTCGCTAACACTTAAAAACATATAGATTGCTGATGGACTGGTCTCCGATGTATTAATTAGTTTTATTGGAGGGGTACGGCAGGGAACAAAGTTAGCGCTTTATTATTTTTAAGAAAATACGATTAGATGAAGTGGTTGTTTGGCTTTAGCAAATTTCTCCTATAGGGAATAAATAATTACCGTAGTCGGCATAGTAAGACCTAGGCTCAGTACCATGATAACTTTTCGTTTCGAGACCAAAAACACTATTCGTTTAAAACTATATATTTGTATAATATCTCTGCGTACGTAGGTGCGTTAACACTATTCGTTTAAAACTATACATTTGTATAATATCTCTGCGTACGTAGGTGCGTTAACACTATTCGTTTAAAACTATACATTTGTATAATATCTCTGCGTACGTAGGTGCGTTAACACTATTCGTTTAAAACTATACATTTGTATAATATCTCTGCGTACGTAGGTGCGTTAACACTATTCGTTTAAAACTATACATTTGTATAATATCTCTGCGTACGTAGGTGCGTTAACACTATTCGTTTAAAACTATACATTTGTATAATATCTCTGCGTACGTAGGTGCGTTAACACTATTCGTTTAAAACTATACATTTGTATAATATCTCTGCGTACGGAGGTGCGTTAACACTATTCGTTTAAAACTATACATTTGTATAATATCTCTGCGTACGTAGGTGCGTTAACTTTCGTAAATTGGTCCAATTTTGATAACATTTGATATGAACATGTAAAGCAGCTTTTATGACTTTAAGATCAAAAACAAGATAGATTTCCCTATCCGAAGGAGGGTTTTGAAGAAGATCTGTGCCCCATATATGGGTTTTTGAAATAATTATAAATGAAGTAGTATAAATTGTAGTAATTTAAATTATATACATTATTGCATTATTATTGCGTTATAGTTTGCACCATTGGATTATGTTTAAAAACCAACAACTTCGACTTTTCTATTAATGTTCTACGACTTTTCTATTAATGTTCTACGTCAATCGGTTATTGAGATGTTGAAAGTTCAAAACACAGTACGTTGTCCAATGTTAATCTCATGGAGCAAAATAAAATGTTATACCTCACTTGTTAATGAAGACATATTAATATGACTTGGTTACTTCATCTGGTTGCGATCCATTGATACTTACACAAAGAACTATTTTATGTCAATGGTCCTCGTAGCAGCAAACCTGCGTACTCTACCGTAATATTATTCTTATGGAGAATAAGTAAAATTGTATATCCCCTTTAATTATGAACATCAATTAATACAACTTTGTATCTGGCTTCACCCAGTTCACTTATATTGATATTTGCTTAACATATTTTTGTTGTCTTTCTAGTTGCAGTAAACCTGCATCCTCAGCCCATATGTTATTTTTGTGGAAAATAAATCGAATGTTACATATCGATTGTTTATGTAACTTGGTAGTTTAAGTGGCTTTATGGATAGTGAGACCACAAACGAGTGCATACATGTCACTTGAGTTCACGTGGACTAATATAAACTAATGAACTAATAATAGACTAATAAAATAACCCGACTGCAGCAAACCTACATATTATACTCACAGGTACGATGTTATCCATTTCTTGTTCATATTCCATAATAAATTTACTGCTAATACAAGTTTTTGTGATGGGGATATTTTATTATTGTTATCGTGATGTTGCAAGTTCTGTACATGTATAAGCGTTGTTCGAGAGGACCATTTTAAAAGGTAGCAATTGGTACACAAACAGGATAGGTACGTGAAAATGTTAACGGAATGGAAATACAGAAGTACCTACAAAACTTCATTAGCACATTAAACTGCTTCTAGCGAATACAAAATAAATAATAAATAATCGTAATAAGTTTTGAATGGTTTTGTGAAGCGGTGATACGTCGTTCTGTGTGGCCTTTTTTCATAATGCGTTACATAAAATGAACAATAAAATTCCCATGCATTTGATGTGGGGAAATTACATTTTTTCTTATTGCAAAAAATTCAAAGCGATTCGAGGCTGGTATTAGCTAGGAAGTTGCTAGGATTTACAAGACCTTTACAATAGTACGCTTTTTGACATAAGCTATTTGACGCTATTTGATTTTTTTAATTTTGGACTTATCAATATTTTTTAAAAACTATGTTATTGAAAGATTTATTTTTTGAAAGAAGAATGCTACGTAGTGAATCAAAGTAAGGGTACGAACAAGAAATTTGATTGGAAAACGATAATCTGGTTTATAAAATCAAGGGTTTTCCGTAAATGTTTATATTTCCCCAAAATGCCGGCCATTATGAAAACAGGATAAGTGAATTCTGTTCCCACAAAAATGTTTCTTTAAAATTAAATATAATTTACCTTATTTTTATAGTACTTAGACCGAGCGCCTATGTCATAAGTTCAATATTTTCACCATAACATAACAACTTTTCAAGGCCACTGGGACCATAACAACTTTTTCCTAAGGTTGAAAAAACGTATTCATACTAACATCGTATAATGGTCCAGGAGAATGTTTGAGGGGCCGTTTTCGAGTCTTTTATATATTATATTTTCTCCATAAGTATAACATGACCACTTTTGAGGTCATTATAATGTAGTCCTGAGACTTGGGGAAGGGGGAACCTATTCAAAATATTGTTGGTCCCCTACAACACGTTGTAGTGGCTACGGTAATTTCAGTAATGGTGTTATGGTGGTTACGGTATGGTGTGTGAGTAGTTTTGAGGTGCCTTTTACGCAATCAACTGGAATACTAAGTTATTCGAATAGATCTTTTCTCCATTGATTAACATGACAACCTTTTAGCCAATGGGGCGGATACCGAAGTTTGAGGTTATAAAAAAAGGTATCCAAATATGATAGATCAATAACAACTGGCTAAAATCAGCAAAAAATTGAAAAATGACATAGCAACTTTGCCAGGGAGCGGAGGCCTAAGGTTTATGGTTTTTTCGAAATCACCTGAGACACACACACAACTACTTTAATGATATAGATAAAGCAATTTCGTTTAATTCGAACTCATGACCTTCTGTTTTGGAGCTATCTGTACATCGATTTTGATAAATATATTTTTAATTTGTAACACCCTTGTGTGATTTAGTGAGTAAGAAATTTGTTTAATGGCTTTAGACTAAACGTAACTGTTTTCCCGTTATCTATACTGGACTGATGGTCTGACTCTATATCACAGTATAAAAGAAACTAGGAGCAATGAGCAATGATGGTCTGGGCACACGGTAATAGCTTGTCGATAATGCAGGCCACGCCTGTGAGTGATAATGACATTCTACGCTCGTATGTTGTATCCTATCAAAAATTGTCTCCTAGTTGTCTCCTTTATTAAAAAAGTCAAAGAGTGACAGAAACACAAGTTAAGCTAACTAAACACAAGGCTTCAACAGATACCAAAACCTAGATTTTTTCAATTAGTTATTTTTGTATAGAAATTGTTATAGTATTATATATTCCTCGTTTAAATATGTCAGAAAGTAAAATCAAAGTTACCAACATGACCAAACACTGATCTTGAATTAGCATGCTCTGTAGTAGTATTAATAATAGTAATAGTTACACGGGAATATTAATACCTCTCTAAGACGCCGACGCAACTAGGGCGTGTTTAAAGGCGAATATGAATGAATGATGACTGTATAATGGGCAGCATGCCTTGTGTAGCCTTTTTACTGACTAAGGCCAACTGATTATATTTAGCCAAGATCATTAATTAATAGCCCTATGGCCAATGGTAGCTGGATCCAGTATCGAACCTTCACAAAATCTTCTCAGGATTTTGCTCAGGATCGATCTGGCAAACTTCAGATTATGAAGCAAGCATATTATTACATGTTGATTTTTTATAACAGTATGTTACTTTGTATTATTAATTCCTACTCATTACTCCTTACTCTTCTTAATGTGATGAATAGCACTTCCCTTTAATTTTTAAAATATTTAATACTTGTAGCCTTACTGAATTTTATGGTTTCAAATTTAAAAGGCATAACAGACACTAACTCTCAGGATATATTTTTACTCTTGAGAAAAAGGCACAAAGACTGAAAATTAAGAGAGATAGATCGCATCTTCTCTGATTAGACTCCAGATACAACTCACCAACGTTTCTACAAAAAGTAATCAGATAACCTGTACTCTACTCATAGGACAGTCGCAGTTGCATCATTCACCTGACAGCCAGACTTTTCTCAGAAAAGGCTATTCAGTGGAGTCGAAAAACATCTAGGGAAAACTTAGGTGTCGGTTAATCTAAATTAGTTAAACATTATGCCAGTCATTGCAGGCAGTAAAACCTTTGGCTATATACATGAGTAGACTGGTCAAAGCATACTTTTCATGGGTATCCTGAACACCGGCGGCGCAAGACGGCGATGAAATTTATATGGCAGTTAGTTAAATGTATACCCTTTATGAGGAACTCATTCTCAGAACGACTGTCAATAACAGATTTTTTGCAGGCCCTTCCGAATTTGAATAACATAATATTACATCGATTTTTAACAACGAGCTAAACTCCACCTCATTAAAATATTATTAAATATATATATAACCATAAAAAATTCACATTGTTTAAAAGAGCACAACATTCTGAACACACACATATGAAATACATTTCAGTATATGAATTAGAACCTTATGTACAAAGTAAAAAAGACGATTTTGGATTGTTAATTATGTATTTACACCACTATTGTAAAATATGTATATTTAAGTGGTTTCTTACTCAGTTGTAACATTAAAAATCGTGATTTTTATGGCAGATCCATATTCTTTAGGTACTGTATTTCTCTTTTAAAAAAATGAAAAAAATCTAAATTTGAAATCGAAATTCTGGCTCAACAGTGCCTTAGAACTTGAAATTATCTTTTAAACTGAAAAATAACCATCAAAATCGTTTAAGTATTAACTTCAGGAACTGAGTAAATAAAAAGCAGGAATTTTTTAATGTGTAGATATGGAATCAAAGGAGTTCTGATGTATAAAATCCAAATATTACAATTCAAGTCCAAAATGTAATTTATTTCATTTAAGTCATATTAATATGTGTTCATTAACAAGTGAGGTATAACATTTTATTTTGCTCCATGAGATTAAAATTGGACAACGTACTGTGTTTTGAACTTTCAACATCTCAATAACCGATTGACGTAGAACATTAATAGAAAAGTCGAAGTTGTTGGTTTTAAACAGAATCCAATGGTGCAAACTATAACGCAATAATAATGCAATAATGTATATAATTTAAATTACTACAATTTATACTACTTCGTTTATAATTATTTCAAAAACCCATATATGGGGCACAGATCTTCTTCAAAACCCTCCTTCGGATAGGGAAATCTATCTTGTTTTTGATCTTAAAGTCATAAAAGCTGCTTTACATGTTCATACAAAATTTTATAAAAATTGGACCAATTTAATGTATTTTAATGGACCAATTTAATGTGATTTAATGTAATTTATTTCTTTTTTTATCTGCAATAATACACCTAGAGGAGAAGTTAGGCGACTCTAGACTCGGGGCTGCCCGCTGATGTGCACCCTGATGTACACTGCTCGGCAATTCTTCATTTGCTCCAATATATCTAGGGACATTCTATACCGACGGTAAATGTGTTGCGCTAATGCCGCTAACGCCCAGTATTGAAAACCGACCTTCTATACGGACGCTAATGTCGACGCGCTAACCAAGGTACGCCAGTTTTTGAGAGTTAAGTTGAGATGCCAACATGGACGCTGTGCACATCGGGCGTGTTGGGTGTCAGTTCATTCTCGAGGTATATTTGGATGGAACTAAGCGAGAAGTTAGGTGTTGGGGTACTCATCCTGTTTTAAGCTATAGATTGTCTACTGGTGCTTTTCATGTGATGTTTGAAAAGCACAGACAATATGAAGATAAATTGTTCCAATACTACAGGATGTCTGTTGCCTCGTTTAACGAGCTATTACATCTGATCGGTGGTGATACAAGACAGATTGAGGACACCGAAATAAAAAACCCTCGCTTCCTGCGACGCTGTGACGGCAATAGCGTTCGTATAGAAGAAACCTCGCGGCAATGCCATCACGTAAATAGCGTTCGTTGCAGGACAAGTCGCGATGCGTGCGTCAACGCATTTTTGACGTCCGTATATATTGGCCCTAAGAACGCGTCGCCGCCGCAAACCGCTGATATCCACCGGGACTTAGCAATATCAACACGCGCGCGCAGTCCACACGAGTTTCCATTTGAGAGGTTAAAGATGTACTGTGACAAATGTAGTAAGATTGTGGACGGAAAAATTGTGTTGTTTGTCTAATTATAATTTGTATACATTTTACCCCCTGAACTGTTTTTCATATGAAAATTTGGTCACATACCTTTTTCGTCTACAGTTCAACGGAACCACGTAAATAGTTTGTTACATGTTCAAATTTGAACTGTAGACGAAAAAGGTATGTAACCAAATTTTCATATGTTTGTCTAATGTTTAATATTATCTATTTTAGCGAATTTCCCCTATAGGGAAGAAGCTATTACCGTAGGTCTCATGGTAAGACTTAAGCCCGAGACCATGATAACTTTTCGTTTTGAGGTCCCCAGATGTCAAAAACACCATTCGTTCAAATTTATATATATATATATATATATATATATATATATATATATATGTGTGTGTGTGTGTGTCCGTAAGCACGATAACTCTCGTAAAAAAGGTCCGATCTTAATGAAATTTGGTACAAATGTGTAAAGTACCATTTATTTGAACGAGTTCGAAAATCAGATGAATCGCACCATCCGAAGGGGGGTTTTTGGGGGGTTTTGTACACCAAAAATGTGTTTTTTGGGGTTTTCACATGTAATTTTAATTTAAATCAAAATTTAATTTATACCATTGAATTCAGCTTAAAAAACAAACAATTTGGTATTTTGATCATTGCTCTACGTCAATTGGTTACCGAGATATTGAAAGTGCTAAACACAGTACGTTGTCTAATGTTATTCTTATGGAGAAAGAGAAAAATTGTATATCTTGCTTATTTATGAACAAAAACTGGCAAAATTTGGTCATTTGGTATGGCTTGATCTGGTTGTGGTTTATTGTTGTTTGCACAAAAAAATTTTTCGCCTATGGTTCCTGTAGCAGCAAACCTAGGTACTTGGTCCCCATGTTATTCTTATGGAAAATACTTAAAATGTTATATATCGCTTATTTATGAATTTATATGGTTGAAATTTGGTATGTGACTTCACTAAGATGAGTTCTATTGATATTTGCATAAAAACCCATTATTTTGTGTGCCTTGTTGCAGCAAACCTGCGTACTCATCCCCAATATTATTCTTATGGGGAATAATTAATATTTTAAATATCGCTTGTTTGTGAATACATTTCTTATGAGTCCTGTTAAGTGTTTTAATGTGTTATGTTATATATTCATTGGAAATTCGCTGAGTATGCAGGTTTGCTGCGACGGGGGTATTGTGTTGCCACAAAGGGTCTTTCGTCAAGATTATACTAAGGTAGGCCCTAACAAATGCATAATTTAAGAGCTACATTTAATTGTTACATTTGGTTTGATTCACGTAAATGAGGAGAGTTTTCTTGGGTCTCAAAATTTGCAGATGGCCAAAGTTTGCTAAATTGAGATTTGTTTTATTGGAAAGATCGGAGGGTAAATAAACTGTGTAGAAATATTTTGTAATTATAAAATGTATTTATACGAGAATTATATTATGGTATCATTTAACAACTCATGTATATAGTCAATGGTAAAACCAAGGATATACTAGGGGTACCTATCGGCTAGATCTGATTCAAATAGATTTATCTCATCAAAAAACTAGCAGTTTGAGAAAACTAGCTGTTTTTCCAGGAAACAATGAGGAGTTTAAAATGTGGATGACATGTTGTCATTGTGGATGACTCTATATCACAGTATAAAAGAAACTAGGAGCAATGAGCAATGATGGTCTGGGCACACGGTAATAGCTTGTCGATAATGCAGGCCACGCCTGTGAGTGATAATGACATTCTACGCTCGTATGTTGTATCCTATCAAAAATTGTCTCCTAGTTGTCTCCTTTATTAAAAAAGTCAAAGAGTGACAGAAACACAAGTTAAGCTAACTAAACACAAGGCTTCAACAGATACCAAAACCTAGATTTTTTCAATTAGTTATTTTTGTATAGAAATTGTTATAGTATTATATATTCCTCGTTTAAATATGTCAGAAAGTAAAATCAAAGTTACCAACATGACCAAACACTGATCTTGAATTAGCATGCTCTGTAGTAGTATTAATAATAGTAATAGTTACACGGGAATATTAATACCTCTCTAAGACGCCGACGCAACTAGGGCGTGTTTAAAGGCGAATATGAATGAATGATGACTGTATAATGGGCAGCATGCCTTGTGTAGCCTTTTTACTGACTAAGGCCAACTGATTATATTTAGCCAAGATCATTAATTAATAGCCCTATGGCCAATGGTAGCTGGATCCAGTATCGAACCTTCACAAAATCTTCTCAGGATTTTGCTCAGGATCGATCTGGCAAACTTCAGATTATGAAGCAAGCATATTATTACATGTTGATTTTTTATAACAGTATGTTACTTTGTATTATTAATTCCTACTCATTACTCCTTACTCTTCTTAATGTGATGAATAGCACTTCCCTTTAATTTTTAAAATATTTAATACTTGTAGCCTTACTGAATTTTATGGTTTCAAATTTAAAAGGCATAACAGACACTAACTCTCAGGATATATTTTTACTCTTGAGAAAAAGGCACAAAGACTGAAAATTAAGAGAGATAGATCGCATCTTCTCTGATTAGACTCCAGATACAACTCACCAACGTTTCTACAAAAAGTAATCAGATAACCTGTACTCTACTCATAGGACAGTCGCAGTTGCATCATTCACCTGACAGCCAGACTTTTCTCAGAAAAGGCTATTCAGTGGAGTCGAAAAACATCTAGGGAAAACTTAGGTGTCGGTTAATCTAAATTAGTTAAACATTATGCCAGTCATTGCAGGCAGTAAAACCTTTGGCTATATACATGAGTAGACTGGTCAAAGCATACTTTTCATGGGTATCCTGAACACCGGCGGCGCAAGACGGCGATGAAATTTATATGGCAGTTAGTTAAATGTATACCCTTTATGAGGAACTCATTCTCAGAACGACTGTCAATAACAGATTTTTTGCAGGCCCTTCCGAATTTGAATAACATAATATTACATCGATTTTTAACAACGAGCTAAACTCCACCTCATTAAAATATTATTAAATATATATATAACCATAAAAAATTCACATTGTTTAAAAGAGCACAACATTCTGAACACACACATATGAAATACATTTCAGTATATGAATTAGAACCTTATGTACAAAGTAAAAAAAGACGATTTTGGATTGTTAATTATGTATTTACACCACTATTGTAAAATATGTATATTTAAGTGGTTTCTTACTCAGTTGTAACATTAAAAATCGTGATTTTTATGGCAGATCCATATTCTTTAGGTACTGTATTTCTCTTTTAAAAAAATGAAAAAAATCTAAATTTGAAATCGAAATTCTGGCTCAACAGTGCCTTAGAACTTGAAATTATCTTTTAAACTGAAAAATAACCATCAAAATCGTTTAAGTATTAACTTCAGGAACTGAGTAAATAAAAAGCAGGAATTTTTTAATGTGTAGATATGGAATCAAAGGAGTTCTGATGTATAAAATCCAAATATTACAATTCAAGTCCAAAATGTAATTTATTTCATTTAAGTCATATTAATATGTGTTCATTAACAAGTGAGGTATAACATTTTATTTTGCTCCATGAGATTAAAATTGGACAACGTACTGTGTTTTGAACTTTCAACATCTCAATAACCGATTGACGTAGAACATTAATAGAAAAGTCGAAGTTGTTGGTTTTAAACAGAATCCAATGGTGCAAACTATAACGCAATAATAATGCAATAATGTATATAATTTAAATTACTACAATTTATACTACTTCGTTTATAATTATTTCAAAAACCCATATATGGGGCACAGATCTTCTTCAAAACCCTCCTTTGGATAGGGAAATCTATCTTGTTTTTGATCTTAAAGTCATAAAAGCTGCTTTACATGTTCATACAAAATTTTATAAAAATTGGACCAATTTAATGTATTTTAATGGACCAATTTAATGTGATTTAATGTAATTTATTTCTTTTTTTATCTGCAATAATACACCTAGAGGAGAAGTTAGGCGACTCTAGACTCGGGGCTGCCCGCTGATGTGCACCCTGATGTACACTGCTCGGCAATTCTTCATTTGCTCCAATATATCTAGGGACATTCTATACCGACGGTAAATGTGTTGCGCTAATGCCGCTAACGCCCAGTATTGAAAACCGACCTTCTATACGGACGCTAATGTCGACGCGCTAACCAAGGTACGCCAGTTTTTGAGAGTTAAGTTGAGATGCCAACATGGACGCTGTGCACATCGGGCGTGTTGGGTGTCAGTTCATTCTCGAGGTATATTTGGATGGAACTAAGCGAGAAGTTAGGTGTTGGGGTACTCATCCTGTTTTAAGCTATAGATTGTCTACTGGTGCTTTTCATGTGATGTTTGAAAAGCACAGACAATATGAAGATAAATTGTTCCAATACTACAGGATGTCTGTTGCCTCGTTTAACGAGCTATTACATCTGATCGGTGGTGATACAAGACAGATTGAGGACACCGAAATAAAAAACCCTCGCTTCCTGCGACGCTGTGACGGCAATAGCGTTCGTATAGAAGAAACCTCGCGGCAATGCCATCACGTAAATAGCGTTCGTTGCAGGACAAGTCGCGATGCGTGCGTCAACGCATTTTTGACGTCCGTATATATTGGCCCTAAGAACGCGTCGCCGCCGCAAACCGCTGATATCCACCGGGACTTAGCAATATCAACACGCGCGCGCAGTCCACACGAGTTTCCATTTGAGAGGTTAAAGATGTACTGTGACAAATGTAGTAAGATTGTGGACGGAAAAATTGTGTTGTTTGTCTAATTATAATTTGTATACATTTTACCCCCTGAACTGTTTTTCATATGAAAATTTGGTCACATACCTTTTTCGTCTACAGTTCAACGGAACCACGTAAATAGTTTGTTACATGTTCAAATTTGAACTGTAGACGAAAAAGGTATGTAACCAAATTGTCATATGTTTGTCTAATGTTTAATATTATCTATTTTAGCGAATTTCCCCTATAGGGAAGAAGCTATTACCGTAGGTCTCATGGTAAGACTTAAGCCCGAGACCATGATAACTTTTCGTTTTGAGGTCCCCAGATGTCAAAAACACCATTCGTTCAAATTATATATATATATATATATATATATATATATATATATATATATATATATATATATATATGTGTGTGTGTGTCCGTAAGCACGATAACTCTCGTAAAAAAGGTCCGATCTTAATGAAATTTGGTACAAATGTGTAAAGTACCATTTATTTGAACGAGTTCGAAAATCAGATGAATCGCACCATCCGAAGGGGGGTTTTTGGGGGGTTTTGTACACCAAAAATGTGTTTTTTGGGGTTTTCACATGTAATTTTAATTTAAATCAAAATTTAATTTATACCATTGAATTCAGCTTAAAAAACAAACAATTTGGTATATTGATCATTGCTCTACGTCAATTGGTTACCGAGATATTGAAAGTGCTAAACACAGTACGTTGTCTAATGTTATTCTTATGGAGAAAGAGAAAAATTGTATATCTTGCTTATTTATGAACAAAAACTGGCAAAATTTGGTCATTTGGTATGGCTTGATCTGGTTGTGGTTTATTGTTGTTTGCACAAAAAAATTTTTCGCCTATGGTTCCTGTAGCAGCAAACCTAGGTACTTGGTCCCCATGTTATTCTTATGGAAAATACTTAAAATGTTATATATCGCTTATTTATGAATTTATATGGTTGAAATTTGGTATGTGACTTCACTAAGATGAGTTCTATTGATATTTGCATAAAAACCCATTATTTTGTGTGCCTTGTTGCAGCAAACCTGCGTACTCATCCCCAATATTATTCTTATGGGGAATAATTAATATTTTAAATATCGCTTGTTTGTGAATACATTTCTTATGAGTCCTGTTAAGTGTTTTAATGTGTTATGTTATATATTCATTGGAAATTCGCTGAGTATGCAGGTTTGCTGCGACGGGGGTATTGTGTTGCCACAAAGGGTCTTTCGTCAAGATTATACTAAGGTAGGCCCTAACAAATTCATAATTTAAGAGCTACATTTAATTGTTACATTTGGTTTGATTCACGTAAATGAGGAGAGTTTTCTTGGGTCTCAAAATTTGCAGATGGCCAAAGTTTGCTAAATTGAGATTTGTTTTATTGGAAAGATCGGAGGGTAAATAAACTGTGTAGAAATATTTTGTAATTATAAAATGTATTTATACGAGAATTATATTATGGTATCATTTAACAACTCATGTATATAGTCAATGGTAAAACCAAGGATATACTAGGGGTACCTATCGGCTAGATCTGATTCAAATAGATTTATCTCATCAAAAAACTAGCAGTTTGAGAAAACTAGCTGTTTTTCCAGGAAACAATGAGGAGTTTAAAATGTGGATGACATGTTGTCAAGCTCACTCTTACAGTTCGAAGTCTGATTTTTGAAATTTATATAATATTGTCCAATATTGGGTTGCGTCTGAGGGCCACGTGTGGGCAAAATAAGACGTTGTAACATGACTCAGTTCACAGATGAAACAAGATCACCCGTAACATCAATCCTGGAGCAGTAGATTATACATCCCAGTCTCTTTCTAAGGTGTTCGACGAGTAGAAGACATCATAATCGAATGGTTTCAAACGACAGGAAGACTGTCTTGTGATTATATTCGTTTAATCTGGTCATAGTTGGTGATTGATTGCGATTAATTTATTTTGTTTATGATTTTATTACTACTAAAATATACATTTATAATGTATCCCAAACCCCGTGCACAAACAAACAATCAAGTATGTATCCCGTCCCAAACATATTAATTTTATAATTAATATTAAAATTAGGATTAGAATGTGTATATGCAAGTTACTTTATTTTGGATTGTCATATTCTAAGAATTCAGGAAAATCATATCATCCTTGTGTTTCTAGTTGAATGTTGATACTTAACTGTGTGAGTGTATCTTTGATACTTCATAGCTTGTTAGTGAATTTCCTATGGAAAGTGAACTATTAGCATGACCCGCACGGTGGAACTTAAGCCCGGGACCACCATAGAAGTTCCTAACGTGACCCCTTGAACACGTTTTGGAGGGTCGTTCAAAATTATATATATGTATGTGTATGCACTCTAGCGGTCGCATTTTTTGTCCGATTTACTTCACATTTGGTAGGGACGTTCCTTTCTATAATCAGTTGGACAAGTTCGTTGGGAAAAACAATCGGAAAACCCTAAACCCCTTTTTTGGGGATTATTTTTTTTTAATTTCGAGTTTTTGGGCCCAAAAAGGGTCAGAAAAGCCCCGGACGTACAATTATTGCATGGATTGAGATGGGAATTAGTGAAGCGAAAGTGTTAAGCCCTCTCTCGTCATTCTAGCATAAATATTTACCGAGTTATTAAAGAAAATGTATGTCGGCTAAACACAGTACGTTGTCTTATGGGGTTTTTACATTAGAAAAGCATGTTATTCATTTGATGGTGTATTTGTTTAATCCCCAGCAACCTCGCACCTACTTTTAAGCCTGACTGGACCTTCTCCTAACCTTATAATGCGCAAAATTTCATCCTTAACATTGCAGATAAATTAAACCAGGAGCATCAGAACAGCCAAAAAATCAATTTTTTCAGATTTTAATAAAATTGGCATAAATGTATGTTTTTACACTGGGTTTGAGTTTTAAAAGTTTTGTATGTGGAAATTCACTTCCCTCACGTCAGCGTGCTGCGTGCGAACTCATTTTTATTATTTTTTTACCAAAATCATTAGTAGGCTAATATTAAAGTTTGTTATGTTTGTTAATCAAAATAATTTAATTGAATTACTAAGAATACTGCCTGAGCAATTTCGGGTATGCAGTTAAAATGGTTCACTTCGTTCTATCCGATTAAACTCGTCTTAATTTTTTTGTCCGATTTTGGTGCCACCATTTTCAACTACACATTTTAACAGAAGGTATCACTTTATTATGTGTTTGGAAATGTTATTATTTTTACCACCCCCAGCTTTTGGGATCAAGCTAAAGCTTAACTAAGCTGGTTGGTCCTTGGTGTATCTTCCGTTGATATTAGCGTCAGGTATAACTTATGTAAACACATACATTTCTCATCTATTTCTTAATGAATACTTGTATTCTTTGTTTATCAAAATTATAACCAAAACCTTCGTTTCTAAACGACATTATCGACATAACTATTCACGTTAAAATCTCAGTAAACCTAAATAATCTGGCATGAGGAGGTAAATATATTTCTAAATGTGTACCCTGGAGACCGTTAAAAATAATCTAGATATTGCTATAACATAAATAACAGATAATGGACAAAGTACAGTAAACATTTCAGCTTAACCAATTTGTTTTAGCGAATTTCCCGTATAGGGAAGAAGCTATTACCGTAGTCGGCATGGTAAGACCTAGGCCCGGGACCATGATATCTTTCCGTTTTGAGGTCCCCATACACCAAAAACACCATTCGTTCGAAACTATATATATATATATATATATATATACATATTTGTGTGTGTGTCCGTGGGTGCGATAACTCTCGTAAAAAAGGTCCGATTTGGATTAAATTTGGTATAAACGTGTAAAGCAACATTTATGACTTAAGTTCGAAAACCAGCCATATCGCTCTATCTAAAGGGGTATTTTTGTGTGGGGGGGATTGTACCCCAAAAATGGGTTTTTTGAACTTTTACATATAATTTTTTAAATAATAAAATTTTAATTTTCACCATTGGATTCAGCTTAAAAAACACACAATTTGGTATCTTTATCATTCCTCAATGTCAATCGGTTACCGAGATATTGAAAGTGCTAAACACAGTACGTTGTCTAATGATGTTCTTATGGAGAATACAAAAATAATTATATCTCACTTCTTTATGAACGTATACTGGCGAACCTTGGTATACCTTGGCTTTATCTGGTTGTGGTCTATTGAAATTTGCTCAAAAAACAATTTTTTGCTAAAGGTACCCGTAGCAGCGAACCTGTGTACTCAGTCCCCATGTTATTCTTATGGAGAAAAATTAAAATGCTATGTCTCTCTTAAATATGAACATAAAATTAATAAAACCTTGTATATGACTTCACCTAGTTGAGTTATATTGATATTTGCTCAAACACCCATTTTTCGTTCCTTGTTGGAGCAAACCTGCGTATTCATCCCCCATGTTATTCTTATGGAGATTAATCAAAATGGGATACTACGCTTATTTATGAATGTATATTGATGAAACTAGGTATGTAGCTTCACCTAGTTGAGTTATATTGATATTTGCATAAAAACCAATTGTTTATGTTCCTTGTTTCACCAAACATATGTACTCATCCCCAAAGTTATTCTTATGGAGAATATTTAAATTTGTATATATCGAGTTTTGTAAATATATTTTTATGAAACTTGGTATGCGGCTTTGTGTGGTATTAAAACATATATTATGCATTGTAAATTCGCTGGGTACGCAGATGTGCTGCGACGGGGGTATTTTTAAGTAGTACCATAACAAGCAAACCAGCTGTTAATCGAGTAGCACAGTAAAATTGGGTTCTTGAAATATCTTTTAAATTATATTAAATTATATTATTTCTAGCTTGTTTTTTGTTAACTTAATTTTTATATGTTTTGCCAAATGAGATAGGTTTTCGCGTAGTTAGGGACATTTTGCATTCAGTGCAACAAAAGGTTGTAGATTCTCGCAGAATCTACACACGGAACAGAACACGGATCTCGCTGATGCAACTAGCTAGCTGATATGGCTTCAATGTTAGGCTTCCATGGGTCTTGGCCGTTTAAATTTTGTGTACTATGTTACTAGAGCAAAGTTATTTGTATGAAACCAGCGTGCAGTTTAAGTAATACACGAAAAAGTTGTTTCTTGTTTCGTTTCTCAGTTTATTCCCACACATCCATGTGAACGTTAGGTTCAGCTGCCATAGGTTATATACAACAGAGATGAGTACAGAAAACCCCCTTGGAATATAATACTGATATTAGGATATCTTAGTAAGGTTGTAAATGTTGACACAGTAAAGTAATTGATCGTCAGAGAAATTCGCTCTCCTAACCTTTTTAAACTCCTGGACCCGACAAGTCACGAACTTTCTTACCAGGAAAAATAAATCAATAATTTGCAAATTTGTGGCATTGTCTTCAATTTTTTTTCCGATCTACATTCCTTTGATTTGTTTTAAATCGAATTTCTTATTGAATTTATTCTTCAATTATATAAATGTTCACCAGGCATACCTTAGAGTTTTGTAGTATTGAACTAAAATTTAGCTGAAATGATTTCCTTTATCTCCATGCAAGATCTTTTCATTTCAACTAAATGTTTAATTTTTGGTTTTGTAAAATACGGACCATCCAAACATATTATTTTTCCTTAAATTATCAGTTTCATACGAGCACTTACAATTCCTCATCGCGAGAAGTATTAATTAGGCTGAAGATTAAAGCGAATTACGATTCTGTAAATAATTCAGGTTCTCATTAACTTTGTTCGTGGAAATTTAATTTAGAATCGAGATTTTAATTTATTGTTAAACGGGTTGAATTAAATTCAGTTAGTCATTTTCGTAGAAACCGGCTTGAATACTGGATCTTACGCGATTTGTAAAAAGCCAGATAATGAACTACTCGCAGATACTCCCGACTGGGAGCTGCACGAATACAGAATACCGAATCTTTACAGAATTTATTACATTGCCCACTATGCAATTTATTACATTTATCACTATGGCCCAAAACTACAACTTTTTAAGAACATATTAATTTAATCGTTATACTGGAGTATTCTCTTTCTAACCTTGCATAGGAATGTTATTGAAATATAAGTTTACTCATTTTCTCGGTAAATATTGAAATTTTCAATATCAAAATCTATTAATATCGATAATCTGAACCTTAATTTTAGTTTGGTTTCTGCATAACTGCAGTTCATATTTGGTTATAGTATATTTTAAATGATTGAGTTTGAACGAAAAGCGAAATTTGAATATGCTTAAACATTCTGAGAACGAAGGTATAAATAGTACTATGCGAGACCATAAGTTGAATCCCAAAAAAGTCCTATGGAAAGGTGCAGTGTAATTACCAATGTTGGGGAGTAGCGCGCTACCTTTTAACGTCAGCTGTAGCTCCGCTGCACAGTGTAATTACCAATGTTGGGGAGTAGCGCACTACCTTTTAACGTCAGCTGTAGCTCTGCTGCGCAGTGTAATTACCAATGTTGGGGAGTAGCGCACTACCTTTTAACGTCAGCTGTAGCTCCGCTGCGCAGTGTAATTACCAATGTTGGGGAGTAGCGCGCTACCTTTTAACGTCAGCTGTAGCTCCGCTGCGCAGTGTAATTACCAATGTTGGGGAGTAGTGCGCTACCTTTTAACGTCAGCTGTAGCTCCGCTGCGCAGTGTAATTACCAATGTTGGGGAGTAGCGCGCTACCTTTTAACGTCAGCTGTAGCTCCGCTGCGCAGTGTAATTACCAATGTTGGGGAGTAGCGCGCTACCTTTTAACGTCAGCTGTAGCTCCGCTGCGCAGTGTAATTACCAATGTTGGGGAGTAGCGCGCTACCTTTTAACGTTAGCTGTTGCTCCGCGTGTAGTGTAATTACCAATGTTGGGGAGTAGCGCGCTACCTTTTAACGTCACCTGCAGCTCCGCTGCTTCAGAATTAAAGTAGCTTTAGCTGCATCGCACTACATTTTTAGAGTAGGATATAGAGGATTATGTAGCAACTTATTCGCTGTTTACATATTTGACTTCAATTAATTACAAATTGACTCGAGTAAAAGATTTTGTTTTACTCATTGAAAGCTTTTAGTGCATTCATTTACATAGTTTGTCACCTGTTAATTTTCTTCTGTTTTTTAGCTTTTATATTCAACATTTTATTCAATCCATTGCCAGGCGCTTCAAATTCAAATATCATAAACTGAATCTCTGACCCTGACCTTTTACAAAGTAAAAACTTTCCATAAAATAACATGTAGATGTAGGCTACATTTACTATACGTAAATTATACTTCACAGGGTATAATTTCAATTTTGTTTTTATTTTGATAACTGCGGTATATCATGACAAGTAAAAGCAAAACTGACGATGGCACAGCCTACTATGACCGGCCAAGAACATTTCGTCAAACTTCTAAATATAAATAAAAATCGTAATTTTGTAGTAATTTGTAAGTTATGTTTGAATTGTGACCTAACTGAATCTAGAAATTCAACATGTAATATGAAGCTACATATTGAGGTTAGTTATTTTACAATTGTTACCTAGGCTAAGGTTATTAGTACTGTTAGATACTTGCGATTTGTGATAATTTTCTGATAAACTATTGCAAAGACCAACGTTTTGTATTACCACCTATATGTTATAGTTTTACAGAAAAGCAGGCCTATGGACCTAGAGTTTGTAAATTGTGAAACCAGTCTGATGTAACTTAAGTATGCCTATGTTACTTTTGTCATAGTTTAATGGATAAGCGCCTAACGTTGCTTGATGCCTCACCTGTTTATTTCTTTAATGTATGTACTTTAATTCCATTCAATATAAGTTATATTTTCATGTTACTAATCTGTTTATATCAACCATAGATTTAAAAAAATTAACATGTTGATAGAAAACTAAGACCAAAAAAAAGGTATATATTTGTGAAAATGCATGACTAAAACACTAGATATGGGGGTGTGGGGCAATTAATAAACCATGAAAGAAAGTAAGGACCAGACTGTGAAAGTAGCTAAAATTGTGGCTAGCTAATTTTTACTGGTAGCTAAAGCTGATTTAAAAAAAGTAGCTGTAGCTTTAGCGAAGCTACTATTTTATAAAAGTAGCTGTAGCTGTAGCTGTAGCTAGCGACGATACTTTAAAACAAGGTAGCTTCCCCCAACACTGGTAAACTAACTATCACAAAAATCAATGTATGTACAACTATGTTTATGTATTTTTCATATTTTTGGTAAGAACAGGCTACCAATAGCATTTAAATTCCCTACATTGTAATAATACATGTAAATACTTTAACTGTCTTGATTTTGTATAATTCGCCGTACGAATTTCATGTTTGGTATCTTATTTCACCTAAAAATACCTTTATAAAAAAGTCAATTTCCGCCTTAAGAGTTAATCCTCTTTGGCTTGAATCCTTTGATAAATGGGGTGGCATAACTTTTTGCTACTTTAGATACATATTTTTTTTAACTATTGCTCTGGTTTTGTTTTTTTCTAAACGTACTCTATAAGTAACACGTGTAGATTATTTGTTCTTTTAATAGCTAAGAATTGTATCTGAATGGAAAATACCAAGACGTTGCTTAAAGTTGTAATTTTAAAATATCGGTAAGACAAAAACGGTGTTCTATTGATTAATGAATGACAATCAATGTTTTAAAGTTTTTAAATTCCATCATTTCACGTTCAAATTAATAAAAAAGATTTATTTTAAAAATTATAACTAGAGAGAAGGTCTCTTGTAACAAAATCGTTGCGGCTTATTCTAGTTGTAGCACCTGGATCTCTGCACTAATGTATCAGCGCATGTGTAAAAATAATCAGTGTTATTTATAAATGTTGATTTTCTGAGGGTGTTTCTCATTTAAATTTTTATGACTGCTAAATTTACAAGAATATTCAAAGAAAATAAAAATAAATAAATAAATTGTAAAATTATCTAATTGAATTATTTGTAAATATCATCAGCAAATCAAATATATATGGCTATATTTTTTCAACTAACTTCATGTATGTGTGATAATGAATTCTAAGAAGCTTGAGTGCTTGATTGGTGTAATCATTTTTATTTCTAGATATAGCAAGGACCAGTTTTAAAAGTGAGCTCTCAACACAATCCTTTGCAATTTATACATTATAAAATACTCCTGTCAAAGTAAACCTGCATACTCAGCAAACTTAAAATGCATTTATATATAACTAAACACTTCGTGCAGCCACGTTCCAAGTTGTATTTAAATATACTCATTAATAAGTGACCTGTACAATTGTATTTATTTTCCATTAGAATACTATCGGACAACGTACTGAGTATGGCACTTTAAATATCTCCGTATGTAACAGAAGGACACAGAAGAACAACGTTAAACACCAAAATGATTGTGTTTTTCCCCCCATAAGATTGACATGGAACATTTGTTTAGTCCGTTTCAGCGAATTTCCCCTATAGGGAAGAAGCTATTACCGTAGGTCTCATGGTAAGACTTAAGTCCGAGACCATCATAACTTTTTTTTTAGGTCCCCAGATGACAAAAACACTATTCGTTCAAATTGCTATACATGTATATATATATATATATATATATATATATATGTGTGTGTGTGTATATATGTATATATATCTTCCCTATAGGGGAAATTCGTTAAAATTAATTAAACAAATGTTCCATGTCAATCTTATGGGGAAAAACACAACTATTTTGGTCTTTAACTTTGTTCTTCTATGTCCTTCTGTTACATACACATATATTTAAAGTGCCATACTCAGTACGTTGTCCAATAGTATTCTATGGAAAATAAATACAACTGTACAGGTCACTTATTAATTACTATATATATCTATATATGTGTCCGTGAATACGATAACTTGAGTAATACCCCCGTCGTAGCAAACCTGCATACTTAGTGAATTTCCAATGAATATATAACATAACACATTAAACCGCTTACAGGATGTTTGTATATTCACAAACAAGTGATATTTAAAATATTAATTATTCTCTATTAGAATAACATTGGGTATGAGTACACAGGTTTGCTGCAACAAGGAACAAAAAATAATGGGTTTTTATGAAAATTTCAATACCTTACCTTCACCTTAGTGAAGGCACATAACAAGTTTCATCCATATACATTCATAAATTAGCGATATATAATATTTTAATTATTTTCCATAAGAATAACATGGGGACCAAGTACCTAGGTTTGCTGCTACGGGAACCATAGGCGAAAAATGTTGTGCAAACAACAATAAACCACAACCAGATGAAGCCATATACCAAATTTCGTCAGTTTATGTTCATAAATAAGCAAAATATACCATTTTTCTTTTTCTCCATAAGAATAACATTAGACAACGTACTGTGTTTATCACTTTCAATATCTCAGTAACCAATTGATGTAGAGCAATGATAAAAATACCAAATTGTTTGTTTTTTTTATGTTGAATTCAATGGTAAAAATTAAAATTTGATTTAAATAAAAATACCATGGATCTCAAAATGCAAAGATATGGTCTCGGACTTGGCTTCCCTATAGGGGAAATTCGCTAAAAAACGTCCGATTTCGATTAAATTCGGCTCAAAAGTGTAAAGTGACATTTATGACTAAGTTCGAAAACCAGAAAATTCGGACTATGGTAAGGGGGTTTATGGGGATTTTAAATTGTACAAAAATCAGTTTTTTGCATTTTTTACCCTACAATTTTTAAAACACTTAATTTTGGTTTGGACCATGTTATAGAGCTTAAAAAAATATATAGTATTTTGAATTATTAACCTAGGTTAAGAGGGCGCTCCAGTCACGAAACTTTTCACGTTTCTACCTGCTTCACCCATAAGACCAATGTTAACTTTCAAAGCCCTCCCTCCTCAACGGATTATTCGATATCGTTGATTTATGGCTCATTTTAAACAGCAAAAATATTCCTAGCAATTTCAGTAAGCAGAATTTCTATATCGCAAATAATAATAGATCAATAAAATTCCAAAATATTCAATATTTACGGTTTTTTATGCGCGAACTGAAATCGCTAGATATATTTTTTATCTTTAAAATGAACCATAAATAATTGATTTCGGATAACCCGTTGAGGAGGGACGGACTTTTAATGTTAACATTGCTTATGGGAGAAGCAGGTAGACGCAGAGGACTGGAGCCCCCTCTTGAGTAATTGTGGAGAAAATCCAAAAAAACCTGCTCATAAAATCTCCCATGTTAATCTTATGGGAAAAAGATTTTTGGCTTTTCCTCAGTTAATTATAATGTAAACTTCAAATTTGCTTTTACCAATCAACTCAGCTCCACAAAACAACCATTTTGGTGTTTAAATTGTGATTCTACGCTCAACCGTTGCAGAGATATTCAAAGTGCTAAACACAGTACGTTGTCCAATGTTATCCTTATGGAGAGTAAATAAAATTTGATATCTCCATTATTTATGTATGTATATTGATGAAACTTGGTATGTGGCTTCACGTAGTATTGGTATATTGATATTTGCACAAATTTGAAGTTTTATATCTTCCTTAATTATGAACATAAATTAATAAAACTTACTATGTAGCTTCACCTGGTTGAGTAATATTGATAATTGCACAAAAACATATTTTTTCTCCTTTTTGCAGTAAACGTGCGTACTCAGCCCCAATGATATTCTTTTGGGGTATAAATAAAATGCTATAGATGACTTATTTATTCATGTATTTTTATGAAACTTGGTAAGTGGCTTTATGGGGTAGTGAGAAAAATGCATGCATTGGAAATTCGCTGAGTACGCAGGTTTGCTGCGACGGGGGTATTTTGCTTTATCCACATTTACTTAACCTAGGTTAATTATTGAACAAATTATAATTTTTTTTCTATAAATGGTCGTAACCAGAATTGTGTGTTTAAAATACTATTCCGGGGACCGAGCTCGTTGATGTTTGATTATAGTTTCGTGAGTGGAAAATTATGTCTAAATGCAATCTTTATTCAGTGGTTCTAATTGATATTTTCAATAACTTTTGAGTTGATGCTTTACCTTGTGTAAGTGCTACTTTGACAGTTTACTGGTTAATTTATTCACTGCTCATATGATTCTTTTCTTTTGATTTGAAACTCCATAAGCCCAATGTTAAAATTTCAATTTTTAATGAGATTTTCAACAAAACATACATTTTCCTGGGGTTGAGGTGTTTTCCCAAAGTATTTTTAGGTCCAAAAACACATAGGTAATTCCAAAGTTTTAACAAAATCGTCCTGCTGGATTCCGAGATACATTTTGCAGACAGACATTGTTCGTGTTAGAGCATGGAATTATGGTAAAAATACAATATACAGAAAACCTGCATGCTCAATGCATAAATTAGTTCCTCGCCACCACATAAAGCCACTTCCTATGTTTCATAAAAATACATTCACAAATAAGCGATATTATATAATTTAATTTATTCTCCATAACAATAACATGAGGACTGAATAACCCTTGTTGTTTACAACAAGGAAGACATCAAATGTGAATTTATGCAAATGTCAATATAACCATTAAATATAGCCTACATATATACAGATATACAGTTAGTGATACTTAATGATATAAGTCAATAAGGTGAAGCTAACCCCCCACCCCCCCCAAAAAAAGTCTTAATTTATGTTCATAATAAAGGGAGCCATAACTCTTTACTTATTCTCCATAAGAAAACATTAGGGCTGAGTACGCAGGTTTGCTGCGGAGACTATCAACAAATAAAATGTTGTGCAAATATCAATAACCATAACAAGACGAAGCCACGTACCAAGAGTTATCAATATGCATAAATAAATAATAACGATATCACATTTAATTTATTCTCCACAAGGCATTAACATTGGACACCGTACTGTGTTTAGCACTTTGACGAGCTCTGATGAAGAACAACAATTTTAACCCCAAAACGATTGTTACGTAGAGCTGTAATATTGGTAAAAACAAAAAATGTGGGAATTTCAAAAAAAATAATGAAAAGGCTAAAAAACTGTTGATATTGAACATAGGAGTTTTTTGAATTCGTATTTTGGTTTTTCCCCACAACCACTTAACCCCTATGATTTAAAATACGAAATTGCTTTTGTTAAGCTCTGTAACATAATGAAAAACAAAATTGTGCTTTTAGCGGATTTCCCCTACAGGGAAGAAGCTATTACCGTAGTCGGCATGGTAAGACCTAGGCCCGGGACCATGATAACTTTTCGTTTTGAGGTCCCCAGACCACAAAAACACCATTCTTTCGCAACTGTATATATATATGTGTGTGTGTGTGTGTGTGTGTGTGTGTGTGTGTGTGTTTGTGTGTGTGTGTGTGTGTGTGTGTGTGTGTGTGTGTGTGTGTGTGTTCGTGGGTGCGATAACTCTCGTTAAAAAGGTCCGATTTTGATGAAATTTGGTACAAACGTGTAAACCAGCATTTATGACTAAGTTCCAAAATCAGACAGATCGACCTATCCGAAGGGGTATTTTGGGGGGGGGTTTGTACCCCAAAAATGGGTTTTTTGAGTTTTTTACATGTAATTTTTGAAAATGTAAAATTGTTTTTCCCATAGGAATCAACTTAAAAAGACGCACAATTTGGTGTTTTAATCATTGCTCTACGTCAATTGGTTATTGAGATATTGAAAGTGCTAAACACAGTACGTTGTCCAATGTTTTTCTTATGGAGGATAAGAAAAGTTGTATATCTCGCTTATTTATCAACTTATCCTGACGAATCTTGGTATATAGCTTCATTTCATTGTGGTCTATTGATATTTGCACAAAAACCCATTTTTAGCCGATATTTCCCGTAGCAGCAAACCTGCATACTCAGCCCCATGTTATTCTTATGGAGAATAAGTAACGTATTATCTCCTTTAATTCTGAACATAAATTAATAGAACTTGGTATGTGGCTTTACCTAGTTGAGTTATATTGATATTTGTATAAAAACCCACTTTTAGTGTTCCTTATTTCAGCAAACCTGCATACTCAGCCGCCATGTTATTCTTATGGAGAATAATTAAAATGTCATGAATCGTTTATTTATGAATGTATATTGATGAAACTTGTTACGTGGCTTTATGTGGTCTAAAGATACATTTATATGCATTGGAAATTCGCTGATTATTCAGGTTTGCTGCTACGGTTTATGCAGGTTTACTAAATATTTAATTGTAGAGTAAAATATTCAGTAAATTTTCTTTTTAATTCTAAACCCCACTACGATGGTCCGATCTTTCTGGTTTTCTAACTTAATATCATAAATGTCACTTTACACATTTGTGCTAAATTTCATCAATATCGGACGATCTTTCAAAAATTATCACATTAACAGACACAAATAGATTTTGGGGGCCTCAAACCAAAAGAGTTATAGTCTCGGGTTTAAGCTTTACTGTGCGACATATACAGTAATAGTTTTGCCCTGTCAAGTGAATTTGCAAAAAAAATAAAAAATAAAACTTCTTATTTAAATAGTACTGCCTCGACGCCTCTTTACTAAGGAGATTTATAATTTATTGTAAGATGTTCATTTTCTTGAGGATTTCGAATGATTAATAAGGAGGGTTCAAGTTCTCGGTTCTCAGTTTCGTCAACATCTCTAACAGCAGATTCTGTACAACTACAAGGATTTTTCTTGATTTACTCAATATACTCAACATATAAATGGTTTGAAATCTGTTTTTATATAGGCCCGTTGCAGCTTCGTCCACGTAAACTATGATAGTTGGGTGTGCTGCATTCAGTGGATAGCCCGTGGAACTACTACGAATCAAGATCAGCTGTTTGAATTTTCGTCAGCTCAAACCAAAATGAATGCCCATAAGGAATACATGGGAACTCTGGGACCCAGCGGGGCGGAACACAGGATGAATTTCGTAATACCGTTTCTTAGCAAGCGCCTAGGGCCAAATTAACTTATATGCCAATTTCATCTCTGTAGGCGTTATAGTTTCATCTCTGACTGATATTTCGTGATAGGTCAGTCAGTCAGTGGTCTTTGGATTTTATTTATTAAAAAGAATATTATTGAATCAAAATAAAATTCTCATTACGCAACAATATTTGGGCTTACAACATTTACCGAAATGGGAATTTGTTTATGAATTAACAGAAATTGTGTATTATTTATTGTTATTTTCACTTTATTATGTTGTTGAATATTGTTTTTGAATGGATTACATTTAAAGAAGGCATGCACTTTGTTAGGTTTTTTTAGGAAATCTATATGTTAATCGGCTAAGGGAATTTTTGTGGTATCGATTTCTTGGATATGCGGCGTCGTAGAATTATGAAACTTGGCACACTTATTCAGTAGTATTAGGAGATGTGTCGAATGTAAATAGTTTTTTGTTTGGACGTGTAGGGCTATGCCCTTTTGGCTCTCAAGGTTTTCATGTTATCCTTATGCGAACATGCGTTCTGCAATCCGTGTTTGTTTATACTTTTCATTTCATTAATGAACAGCTGCGTTATTCAAATAAATATGTAGCACAACAGCAAGAACAGATGATTCATAAATAAAACATTTCACAGACTACTGGAATGCTAACACCCTTCTCTTATCCGTTCAAACTCCTCGTAAAAAAATGAAACCCGTTTGTGAGGGGGGAGGACGGAGAGAGGATGAAATGGAGATATTTTAGACATAAATAAAAATGCTACTGATTACTGGAACGGTAACGCTCTTCTGCTATCCGTTTTATCTGCAAATTAAACGGGGAGCTAATGAGGTGGAGAGGTTTCAGACAGAAATAAAAATACCCCTGTCTCAGCAAACCTGCGTACTCAGCGAAATTCCAATGCATATACATTTTTCTCACTGCCACATAAAGCCACTCACTAAGTTTCATAAAAATACACTAACAAATAAGTGATATATAGCATGTTATTTATTCTCCATAAGAATAACCTTAGGGCTGAATACGCAGGTATGCTGCAACAAGAAAGATAAGTTATGTATTTTTAACAATTATCAATATAACTCAACCAGGTGAAGCTACATACCAAGTTTCAATAATGTATGTTCATAATTAAGGGAGATATAAAACTTTACTTATTCTCCATTAGAATAACAATATGGTTGAGTATGCAGGTTTGCTGCTACGGGGATAATCAACGAAAATAACTCTGTTTGTGAAGGGGAAGGATGAGGGTTGGGGAGAGGATGAGAGACGAGGAAAGGATGAGGTGGAGAGGTTTCAGACATAAATAAAAAAGGCCACCGATTACTGGAATGGGGTTACCCTTTTTATCCGTTTTAACTTCACAACAGCAAGAACAGATAATTTAGGACTAATATAAATAAACAATATTACTGAATACTGGAATGGTAACACCCTCTCGTTTTAACTCCACATTAAATAAAAATTCAGACCTGTTTGTGAGGGGGTGTGTATGAGGGACGGGGAGAGGATGAGATGGAGAGGTTTCAGGCATAAATAAAAAGGCTACTGACTACTGGAATGGTAACCCTCTTCTGCTTTCCGTTTTAACTCCACATTAAAAAATACCTGTGGGTTCGGGTGGGGGAGGGGGAGAGAAAGAGAGAGAGATGAGCACAACAGAACCAATATTTAAACCTTTTGTTATATTTGGTCGAATTTCGACCATTGGGCAGTCTCTAGTATTACCGGTAAGTAAATCGTAAAATTGGGAACATCGACGACATACGAATAAACCTTTCATTCAGTTAAAAGCATATTGTGTCAGTTAGAACTATTTGTTTAACACACTTACATTTTTGAGATCTTAAATTATCCTTGAAATAAATTATAAGATTTATTTTCGTCGCCAGCAGTCGCGTTATCAATTTAGTCAAAACTCTTGTTTTACTTGCGTCCGGAGTTTTATTGAAACTACTTAACAATTTAACTCTTCGAAAACTCAATAACGAATATGACTCGTACCTGCATCATAGGCAAGAAGTAGCAGAGGAAACTGCCGAAGATCCAGTTGTGTATGAGGATAACCATGAGCGAGATAGGCAGCACGAAGATGCACTTGACAATGTCGCTGAGAGCGAGGTTGATGAAGTAGCAGAAGGTCTGGTCCTTGTACAGCCTGTCGCGGAATATCACGTAGATCATAACGCAGTTGGAGAAGGTGCCGACAGTCACTACCACGGAGTAGAGGAACACGAACAGAGGGTAGAGGGTGATGAACGAGTACCGCAGCTGGGGCTCTCTGAAGTCGACGCTGTCGTTGTGCTTGGTGCCGTAGTTGAAGTAGTGGATCACGTCCTCCAGAAACTTGTGCGGAAGGTTTTCCGACTCGTCTAATTCCGATTCTTCTGGGTCCGGAGTCCCCATTTCGGTAATTTGTAAGCTTGATCAAAAATGTATAAAAATAAAACAAATTAAAACTGATTACAAATATTACAAATAATGTTTGTTAAAAAACACATACGGAAAAACTTTACAACTATATTTTGTTTGTTTTCATATTTACAACCGACGCGACGTCCGAAGAGTTATAAACTATGAAAAAACTCCACGGATATATTTGTGCAACTAGTTTGACATCTTGATGAGTCGAGAGCCCTGTATGCCGTTGGGGGAGTAGCCAGGAGGTGGTGGCCGGGACAAGGAGACGCCTTCCATCGCGACGAGACGCTCACTGATACTGCCGCTCCCGCTCTCGTCGCGTCGCGACGCTCGCCCCGCCGCGCATCTCACCCCCCCGCACACACCACCGCACACCGCACCACCGCGCTGCGACCTTGGACCTAGTGATAAACCTTGTCTGGGTCATCGGCTTAATTCCGTTACTCTCCCTTGAACACTGATATTGCGTTACAATGCTTCCTCTTGTCGCTGCGGTGTTCAGTTTTGTTGTTTTGGGCTTCTCCAATCCCAAATTTTGTAATATCTCCCGTCGACTCTGGCCACTCGTAACAATCGCCCTGTCCCCGTTGCTGGGCACAGTTCGTGTTAAACCATTCCGGGACCTTTAAAACAACCATTAGTCTGACTCCAATCAACCTCTCATCGAAGGATCGTCTTGATGAGAAAATGAAATGATAATTGTATGGTCCATTTAGTGTTTTACAAAAGTTCTCCTAAGGATATTAATATACAATAAATGGTATCAGGAAACTGACACATACTTTCTCCCTTTTAGCCCAATTTTAATGAATAAATTTATTTTTCATTTACTAAATATAGAATACAAAGCACGGTCGAATGTACAGAAAATCTTGTAAACAAGTTGTTTTCAAAAATATCCACCCAAATCCCTGTTTAGGAGGCACTACAGAATCCATCGCTACACAAGTGGTTTTAAGAGAGGAAACGCCCCCTATTCCCCCCTCAGGGTTATTAAGGGGCAACATATTTCGAATTTCCTCTGTTATCAAGTTTGAACGATATTGATCAATAAATAAGAGAGAAATTGTAATTTTTGTATTCCCCATAAGAATAACATTGGGCAACGTACTGCGTTTAATGCAAAATGAAAATTTAAATTTTCTCCGCAATCGTAGAATAGTAATTGAACATAGTAAATTATTTCGTTGTTGAGCTCTTTTTAATGGCGCATAGTAATATTTTTATATTTATGTTTTTTTTATGAAAAATCAAAAAACTGCATTTTTGATATTTTAAGTCTTGTCATTTCTGAAGCCGAATTTTTACAGAAATGCGAGTGGTGTAATTTTGTTGGAAAACTAAGTTCTACAAAATACTAAAGTTTAATCAAAATCGTTAGAGCCGTTTTTGAGAAATTTTGATTTTTCATATTTTTGGTGGTTTTGGGGATAATTATCCTTAAAAATCAGAAATTAAAAAAAAATTAAAAAAACACCTGGAGATATTGTGGATTAGTACCTATATACCAAATTTCATAAAACTCGGACCATTGGTTAGGGTTCTAGTTCTGTACACATCCATACAGATATACAGACAGACAGACACACAGACATCACGTAAAAATCACTTTTAGCGAATTTCCCCTATAGGGAAGAAGCTATTACCGTGGTTGGCATGGTAAGACCTAGGCCCGGGACCATGATAACTTTTCGTTTTGAGGTCCCCAGACCCCAAAAACACCATTCGTTCGAAACTTTATATATATATATATATGTGTGTGTGTGTGTGTGTGTGTGTGTGTGTGTGTGTGTGTGTGTGTGTGTGTGTGTGTGTGTGTCCGTAAGCACGATAACTCTCGTAAAAATGATCCGATTTTGACGAAATTTGGTATAAATATGTAAAGCAGCATTTATGACTTTAAGTTCGAAAACCAAACAGATCGACCTATCCGAAGGGGTATTTTGGGGGGTTTTATCCCCCAAAAATGGGGTTTTTGAATTTTTTACATATCATTTTTGAAAAAGTCAAATTTTAGTTTTGACCATTCGATTCAGCTTAAAAAACACACAATTTGGTATTTCGATCATTCCTCTACGTAAATTGGTTACCGAGATATTGAAAGTGCTAAACACAGTACGTTGTCTAATGTTATTCTTATGGAGGAAAAGACAATTTTTTTATCTCGCTTATTTATGAACGTATACTGACGAAACTTAGTATACAGCTTCATCTCGTTGAGGTCTATTGATATTTGCTCCAAAAAGTTGTTTTTGCATAATTCTCCCGTAGCACCAAACCTGCGTACTCAGCCCCCATGTTATTCTTATGGATAATAATTAAATGCTCTGTCTCCCTTAATTATGAACATAAATGAATAAAATCTGGTATACGACTTCACCTAGTTGAGTTACATTGACATAAGCATAAAAACCCATTTTTTGTGTTCCTTGTTGCAACAAACCTGCGTACTCAGCCCCAATGTTATTCTTATGGAGAATAATTAAAATTGTATATATCGCTTATTTGTGAATATATTTTTATGAAACTTGGTAAGTGGCTTTATGTAGTATTAAGACATCTATATCTCCATTGGAAATTCTCTGAGTATGCAGGTTTGCTGCAACAGGGGTATATATATATATATATATATATATATATATATATATATATATATATATATATATGTGTGTGTGTGTGTGTGTGTGTGTGTGTGTGTGTGTGTGTGTGTGTGTGTGTGTGTCCGTGAGCACGATAACTCTCGTAAAAATTATCCGATTTTGATGAAATTTGGTATAAACGTGTAAAGCAGCATTTATGACTTTAAGTTCGAAAACCAGACAGATCGACCTATCCGAAGGGGTACTTTGGGGGGTTTTGTACCCCAAAAATGGGTTTTTTTGAATTGTTTACATATAGTTTTTGAAATAGTCACATTTTAGTTTGCACCATTGGATTCAGCTTTAAAAAACACATAATTTGGTATTTTGATAATTTCTTTACGTCAATTGGTTACCGAGTTATTGAAAGTGCTAAACACAGTACGTTGTCTAATGTTATTCTTATGGAGGAAAAGAAAATTTGTATATCTCGCTTATTTATGAACGTATACTGACGAAACTTGGTATACAGCTTCATATCGTGGTGGTCTATTGATATTTGCTCAAACAAATATTTTTTGCTAAAGTCTCCCTTAGCAGCAAACCTGCGTACTCAGCCCCCATGTTATTCTTATGGAGAATGATGAAATGCTCTGTCTCCCTTAATTATGAGCATAAATGAATAAAAACTGGTATACGACTTCACCTAGTTGAGTTCTATTGATAATAGAGCTGATAATAGAGGATAATAGAGATAATATTGATAATAGAGGAAAAACCCATTTTTTGTGTTCCTTGTTGCAGCAAACCTGCGTACTCAGCCCTAATGTTATTCTTATGTAGAATAATTAAAATTATATATATCGCTTATTTCTGAATATATTTTTATGAAACTTGGTAAGTGGCTTTATGTAGTATTAAGACATTTATATCTCCATTGGAAATTCGCTGAGTATGCAGGTTTGCTGCGACGGGGGTATTTTGGGTTCAGGGAGCACCAAAACGAATATTTAAACTAACAACTCAAATTCAAAAATTTTGACGAAAACAATACTTTCTCTATGTATAAGGGGAAAAAGTAAAAATGTAAATTTAAAAAAATTAATTGCATTAACTATGCAATTTTGTTTTACATTTAAACTGAAATCATGCAATTCAGGAGTGCTTGTGGGTCGAGCCAGGTTAATAAATATGCTTTTAGGGAAACAACATTTTGATTTACGTATACAATCTGACTGCAACGATGGAATTTTCGCCAAGATGGTTTAATTAGGATGTAACCAAATGGCTTTTTCATTTGTATTCCTGGTCAAATTATCGAGTTGGTAGTTCCAAATTTTACCAAATTTATCCTGTGTATTTTTAATGAATATAATATAAACTTTACTGGTACTCTTGACTTGCACTCACTTTAATTACATTCTTGGTTAATATATTAATTTCTGTGTAAAAACAAATAATTCGTGTTTCTGTTGAAGTGTGCGAATTAGTATACTAAATTTAAGCATATTGAGCCGCTATACTTTTAGTAAAAATTTTAATTACAAAATATGTATATTGAAAACTCTCAACCCACGCTCACTTTAATTAAGTTTTTGGCCAATGTAAAATGTTTATGACTAAACAAACTATTCATTAGTTTTGCCTATTAAGTGCTCGAATTTTACCAATTTTAACCATGTTTGAGTGATCTATCTACCATATATTTGTCAAATCCACTGACTCACTCACCTATCATCGCACAGCCTAAACTACTTGACCTATAACCTTGAAATTTTGTATGGACGTTCCTTTTAGGGTGTAGGCACCCATTAAGAACGGGTTTTACAAAATTCAAAATTTTAGGGTGGTTTTCGGGGGGTTGAAGTTTTAGGAAAAATAGGACTGTACTTCCTGTACACTATCGCCTCTAGCGCCTAAACAAGTGAACCTACCTTCAATCTGATTGAAAAACGTTAGTGTGGAAATAAATTTTAAACATTTTTTGTTCTATAAATTTTTTGTCTATCTCTTATGTTTTCCAAGTTATTTAGCAAAAGGTGCCAACGTGAGCGTGCGGCGGCGGCCGGAATTGAAAACAGTGTTGATACATAGTCCATATAAGTTTAATCGCTGTCCACATTGCAGTGTGCAGACTTTTAGCTATTAAAATTAAATTAATTGCTAATTTTGATATTATTTGCTGACAAAAATCTCTGTGTTTGGTCATAATTTGACTCATAACTAAAAATATACTTTTAATTCGTTTTGAAAAGTAAAATTTGTAATATTTATATTTAGTTCTCACCAGCGAGTAAATTACAACAATCACACATCTTTGACCAAGGATTGACGCACATGATTGGCTCTTTTCCCTCATCTAGCGTTTGTCTGTGCGTTTGTTTGTAGCGCTTTAAACCCTCATAGGGTTAATATTATAGCTGGTGATGGCGCCAAGGCGAAACTGTATTCATACCCCGAATTCCTCTTACTCCATCAGAATACCCTTTTCACTTTAAACGTCTGCAATTCCCTGTGAGGGTCTGTTATGCTATGACAATCAAAAAGGCTCAGGGGCAGAGTTTGAAAGTAGCTGGTGTGGATCTGAGAAGTGATTGTTTCGCTCATGGCCAACTGTATGTGGCGTGTTCAAGGGTGAGCTCTCCTGGCAGCTTGGTTATTTTGCAACCAGAAAGAAGAACAAAGAATGTAGTGTACAGAGAGGTTCTTAGCACCTAAGAGCTTTTTCTGTCGAGCATAAGCCCTGTACAGTACTGAAAGATAGTTTTGATTGCATGTAAATAGAGTGTGAATAATCTGTAAATATCTGCTAAAATTTGTTAAGTTAATGAGGCAAGGGTGCCTGAAAAAAAACTTTATATGGGAAACGAGCATCGTTACCAGCACACCGGTTTCTTGGGAATTTCGTTTCCTGAGATAAATATATTGATAATGAAAAATTAATGTGCTATGTAAGTACCACAAATCGTCCTTGCGAAGCACGGGTACACAGCTAGTGTTTTATAAAAATAATAATAACTAAGAAGAATTAGCCTATGGAAAAATCTCAACCCGCATTCACTTTATTAGATTCCTGGTTAATAGGATATATTTCAACGGATCAAACCAAAAGAGTTATTTTTTACTTATGAAGTATTCAATCTGTTAATACCAAATGTAACCACATTCGAGTGGTAAATGTTTGATGAAAATAATAATAACTCAACACTAATAATGAATAATTATAGAAATTTAACTATCTGCGTTTACTTTCATTCGTTTTCTGGCTAATATAATATGTTTCTAAACAAATAAATGATTAGTTTTGTTACTTATTAAGATTATATAAATTTCAAGTGGTATATGTTTCATAAAGTAATAATAACTTAGAAAACTCTAAAACCTCGCTCATTTAATTACGTTCCTTTAGCGAATTTCCCCCATAGGGAAGCTGTTACCGTAGGTCTCATGGTAAGACTTAAGCCCAAGACCATGATAACTTTTTGTTTTGAGGTCTCCAGATACCAAAAACACTATTCGTTCAAATTTATATATATATATATATATGTATATAAGTGTGTGTGTGTGTGTGTGTGTGTGTGTGTGTGTGTGTGTGTGTGTGTGTGTGTGTGTGTGTGTGTGTGTGTGTGTGTGTGTGTGTGTCCGTGAATGCGATTGCAATGCGAACTTGAGTAAAAAACGTCCGATTTTGATTAAATTTGGCCCAAATGTGTAAAGTGACATTCATGACTTTAGTTCGAAAACCAGAAAAATCGGACCATGGGAAGGGAGGTTTATGGGGTTTCAACATTTTCCAAAAATCAGTTTTTTTGCATTTTTCACCCTAAAATTTTATGGCACTCAATTTTTGTTTTGACCATTTTATAGAGGTTAAAAATAAAAAAATATAGTAATTTTGAATCATTAACCTGGGTTAAGTGGTTCCGAGGAAAATCCAAAAAAGTGTTCATAAAATATCCCACGTTAATTGTATGGAAAAAAAATTTTGGCCTTTCCTCAGTTAATTTTACTATAAACTGTTACTTTTACCAATCAATTCAGCTCCACAAAGCAATCATTTTGGTGTTTAAATTGTGACTCTACGTCCAACCGTCACAGAGATATTCAAAGTGCTAAACACAGTACGTTGTCCAATATTATCCTTATGGAGAACTAGCGGTGTACCCGTCCTTCGTACGGGTTTTATATCTAAATAAAAGATGAATTTGAAAAGAATAACAACCGAATTAATTCTACAATATTTAAATTACGTTTACAATTTTTTAAGTACAATTAAACTCAAATTAACGAAAGATACTGGCAGATAATTCAGGTACTGTTACTGAGTTGAGGAACACTGTCGGGTAGTGAATGGCGTGGTCCTAGTTAAAAGGACGGCAAATTGACACCCGTTCCTCGCTCTGGAAGAGATACATCACCTTTATGTTGATCTCTGTTGCTTAATCATTGGTGGACGTGAGAATGGCACAAGGCACTCTCGAAATTAATCTGTTTTTGAACCTCGGGAAAAAACTGTCGATCAGTAGTTCCTGTTATTCGTCGATTGTACAGAGTGAAGAAGGGATGATTATGAGACTTCCTGTTTTCCAATGTTCTGTTCCAAACTTTTAAAAGGACCTAATAAAACTCAACCCCTTAATATTATCCAAAAATAATGTTCAAATTTACTGTTAAGTTGAGGCATTCAGTAGTTGGCTACATTAAAGATATATTTAGAGAGGCATAGATCTCGTCCCGCCAGGTCCCCCCCATGTCTCAAGCACACTAATTGTCTGTATGAAATCTCTAGAGAACAATACCATGACTCCCCTTTATGGGTCATGTTGTTGTTGCTAATGTCCTTTAAAGTACCAAATTTCTGCTCTATTGGTTGAGTAGTTTGTGATGATTATATTAAAGGTCAGTGGGGCAGAGCCCTTATGTATTTTATTATCTGTTTTTTTTATTTTGCAAATTGCATCTCCATCAGTCCAGTAGCAGGTGCAAGATTGTTAAATTAAGTATTCTGAAGGTTCGGGGGTGGGGCCCTAAAACACGTTCTTAACGGGAATAGGCTTGTGTTTGTTCTGATATATTAGGAATGTTACTACCGAATTTAAACTTAAAAGGTCCGAACTAATGCTCATAAGAATGCCAGCAATAAGAGTAAATTAGGGCAGAGCCGGGAGCCTTATTGCAAATCTGCAGAATAAGGGGAACCACTATACAAAATTTCACCTTCTTAGACATTGTCGTTTTTTAGTTACAGTGATCACAATGTGAGCGAGTGGATGTGTCTGAAAAATATAGATTTAGATAATATGTCCACTCTGTATACTTCTGTTATTTATTACCAATTTTCACTCAACATTTTAAATGAGAACTACAACAGCTTATTATGGTAACAATAAGATGGTATCTTGAAAATCCCGTGGGGTGTAGCCCTGAGATGAATTCAAAATGCTGAAGTAGCGTGTAATCTTCTAAAGTACGTATAGAACATAGAAACAAGTTTCATCTAAATCAGTTCACTCGTTTCCATGGGAAAAGCGAAAAAACACGATCAAAACCGCGCGGAAACACGTTTTTCAGCGGTCGTCATTATTTTTCTAAAAGGCGTATGTCAGTTTAAAGTAGCCTAAACCCTTCTCATGAATGTATAGAACAAAGAAACAAAGATCAGTTGACCCGTTTTTCCGTGAAAAGCGAACAAAAACATGTCCTTGAGCGTTACCGAAGGACAGACAGACGAACAGAAATTGAGATAAGACTTGTTTTGGCTTCCCTAGGGTGTAAAACGAGAAAATAAGCAAAAATGTCATAATTCCAAGCAATTTACAGACAAAACTTTATTTTTGAATATAGATATCCTCTCTGTATACTTATGTCATTTATTATCAATCGTCACTCAACGTTTTAAATAACAACTACAACATCTGATTACAGAATAACTATTCTTAAGTCATCATCTGGCTCAATACAGAGTGTCCCATAAATAAAGTGCCAAACTCTGGGAAAAGGTTATATGGGTCAAAATTAAGAGAAAATCAAGAATTTTTTTTTCAAAAACGCTTTGTTTACCAGATATCCGCCATTTTGGATTTTTTACAAAATAATTGTTATCATCAAAATTTGTCAACCGATCTTTATAAAACTCGGTAAGTATGTTTAAATAAATGAGACCCACTGTAGAAAAAAAAATTCAACTTGGTCCAATTTAAAATTCCAAAATGGCAGCCATTTTAAACTTTTAATCTAAAATGGCGGGAAAACGGTAAAAAATACAAAAATGTACTACGCTCAATTTTTTTAGAAAATTTTATTTCCTCCCATTATGTGTTGTCACTCAATAAATGGTTTCAATGTATCTCGGTTATGTTTTGTTCGATTGTCATGTTTTTGGTGTTGACAGATTGAAAATACAATTTTCTAAAAAAATTGGTCTTAGTACATTTTTGTATTTTTTTACCGTTTTCCCGCCATTTTAGATTAAAAGTTTAAAATGGCTGCCATTTTGAAATTTTAAATTGGACCAAGTTGAATTTTGTTCTACAGTAGGTCTCTTTTATTTAAACATACTTACCGAGTTTTATAAGGATCGGTTGAACAATTTTGATGATAACAATTATTTTGTAAAAAATCCAAAATGGCGGATATCTGGTAAACGAAGCGTTTTTGGAAAAAAAATTATTCTTGATTTTCTCTTTATTTTGACCCATATAACCTTTTCCCAGAGTTTGGCACTTTACTTATGGGACACCCTGTATAAATAAATGATTTGTTCATAAGAATAACATATGATCTTTAAAACCCTGTGGGGCAGAGTCCGAAGGTGATTTCCACAAATCCAATTAACCTAAAACCTTCTAACGCACACATAGAACATAGAGAAAAAGTTTCATCGAAATCAGTGCACCCGTTTCCCTGTGAAAAGCGAACAAAACGTGATAAAAATCTCATGAAACCACGTTTTTGAGCGGCCACCATTCTTTTTCCAAAAGCTGCATGCCGGTTTAAAACCTTCTCACGCATGTATAGAACAAAGAACAAAAGTTTTATCAATGTCAGTGCGCATATTTTCCCGTGAAAAGCGAACAAAAACCCGTCCTTGAGCGTTACCGACAGACAAACAGAAATTGAGATAAGACTTGTTTTGGATTCCCTAGGATGTAAAACGTAAATACTCCCGTCGCAGCAGACCTGCATACTCAGCGAATTTCCAATGCATAATATATGTCTTAATACCACATAAAGCCGCATACCAACTTTCATAAAAATATATTCACACATAAGCGATTTTAATTATTTTATATAAGAATAAAATTGGTAATGAGTACGTAGGTTTGCTGAAAAAAGGAACACAAACAATTGGTTTTTATGCAAATATAAATAGAATTTAACTAGGCGAAGCCACATACCAAGTTTCATCAATATTCAATCATAAATAAGCGCTATATAACATTTTAGTGATTCTCCATAAGAATAACATTAGGGCAGAGTAAGCAGGTTTGCTGCAACACGGAACCAAAAAATGGGTTTTTATGCAATTATCAATATAACTCAACCAAGTGAAGCTACTTACCAAGTTTTATTAATTTATGCTCATTATTAAGGGAGTAGTCATTACATTTCACTTATTCTCCATAAGAATAACATGGGGGCTGAGTAAGCAGGTTCGCTGCTACGGGGATAATCAACAAAAAGTCAATTTTTTGTGCAAATATCAATATACCAGTACTACGTGAAGCCACATACCAAGTTTCATCAACATACATACATAAATAATCGAGATATCAAATTTTATTTATTCTCCATAAGGATAACATTGGACAACATACTGTGTTTAGCACTTTGAATATCTCTGCAACGGTTGGGCGTAGAATCACAATTTAAACACCAAAATGATTGTTTTGTGGAACTGAACAGATTGGTAAAAGCAAATGTGAAGTTTACATTAAAATAAACTGAGGAAGATTCAAAAACCTTTTTCCCGTAAGATTAACATGGGAGATTTTATGAGCAGGTTTTTTGGATTTTCTCCACAACCACTTAGCCTAGGTTAATAATTCAAAATACTAATTTTTTTTTTAAGCTCTAAAACACGGTCAAAACCAAAATTAAGTTTTTTAAAAATTGTAGGGTCAAAAATGCAAAAAATGATTTTTGGAAAATTTAAAACCCCCATAAACCCCCCTTCCAATGGTCCGATTTTTCTGGTTTTCGAACTTAAAGTCATGAATGTCATTTTACACATTTGAGCCAAATTTCATCAAATTAGGACGTTTTTTACTCAAGTTATCGTGTTAACGGACACATATATATATATATATATATATATATATATATATATATATATATATATATATATATATATATATGAACGAATAGTGTTTTTGGCATCTGGGGACCTCAAAACAAAAAGTTATCATGGTCTCGGGCTTAAGTCTTACCATGAGACCAACGGTAATAGCTTCTTCCCTATAGGGGAAATTCGCTAAAATATGCAAAATTCCATAATTCCAAGCAATGTACATACAAAACTATAGCCTAAATAAATAAAATTTGATATCTTGATTATTTATGAACTTGTGGCTTACAGGGGCTATAGCCCCTAACACATGGTTTTTGCGTAAGTGGATAATCACAACTGATCATTAGTTCATTTTGCTTAGTACCTAGGGGCCGAGCTTTGCTCGGGGAAGGCCAGTCAGTTTGTTTAGATGACTCGGAGTAATATCTCACCACTTACCCCTACTGATAATCAGATTTGTATAACTCATTTGCCTCTTTTCTATATTTTTAAGGTCCCTCCAGTTGTTATTTATAGCTCAATGTTTCTTTGATTTTTTTTACTACTCTATATATGTAATATTTACTCAAATCTTTTAATCTCTGCTCTTAGGAAACCACATGTTAATAAACATAAACAGCATGATTATTACTTTGACAGTTCCATGGTTGATTATGAACAGGTGTTACAATTCTTTTGTTTTGATTTTAAATTCCATAAGCCCAATGTTAATTTTTTTAACTTTTCATTTTAATTTTTTTACATTATTTGATTTTTCATGGGGATGAGGCCTGTCTAGAACCATTGATTATACATCCTGCTAGAACTTATTTTTATCCCAGAAATTAGTTATTTTGAACATTTTAAGGAAATCGTTGGAGCCGTTTTTGAGATCAGTGTCGCAAGCAAGCAAGCAAACCTTACTCATATTAGAGTATAGGATTAATAATAACACTGTAGTGATATTTCCAGAAGAAAATCATTGGATCTATGAAGCCCAGTGGGGCGTAGCCCACGTAATTTTTGACATTTCTGATATTTTTCCCATCGTCCTTGGCCCTCAAGCTTTAAAATGAATCGTCATAACATAACTTCTTCCTAGCTCGAGATATTTTGTGGGGACCGATTCGCTTACTGAATATATATATATATATATATATATATATATATATATATATATATATATATATATATAATTAATCCCCATGCTTTTTCTTAGGTTATTCCTCGTTTGCTAGTAACTTTTTAGAAATACTGTTATTTTTCCCGAGTAACTGAGATCGAGACCTTTAATTTTAGCCGTCTCCCATTGTCCTGCAAATTACCAAACTTCCACAATTTTGACTTAAAAGTTTTGTTTACATAATTATATATGAAGACTAGGCTTATCGCAATTGGGGGCTTCGCCCCCAAACCCCCTTTTGTAATTCGCTTCGCTCACTTGCCTTCCTCAGTCAACTCAAGTTTAAATCAATCCCAACTATTTTAGTTCATTAACCAAAGAAAAACTACACAACAATGACCTTTGGTGAGCACATTAACACACAGGCGGTCCCATATCGGTTCGATATCGAAACATTTGACCAACCGGCTGCTTGTTAGTTTTATCGAATGAACTCTCGACTACGATTTTTCGAGGTGAATAAAAGAAAAAAATACCCCCCGTCGCAGCAAACCTGCATACTCAACGAATTTCCAATGAATATATATGTCTTAATAACACATTAAGCCTCTTACCAGGATTCATAAGAAATATATTCATAAATAAGCGATATTTAAAATATTCCTTATTCTCTATAAAAATAACATTAGGGATGAGTACGCAGGTTTTCTGCAACAAGGAACGCAAAATAATGGGTTTTCATGTAAATATCAATAGAACTCATCTAAGTGAAGCCACATACCAAGTTCCATCTATATACATTCATAAATAAGCGATATATAACATTTGTATTACTCTCCATAAGAATAACATAGGGACCGAGAACCTAGGTTTGCTACTGCGGGAACCATACGAGAAAAATTTATTTTTTTGTACAAACTACAACAAACCATAACCAGATGAAGCGATATACCAGGTTTCGTCAGTTAATGTTCATAAATAACCAAGATATAAAATTTTTCTTTTTCTCCATAAGAATAACATTGGACAACGTACTGTATTTAGCACTTTCAATATCTCAATAACCAATTGACGTAGAGCAATGATCAAAATACCAAATTGTTTTTTGGGGTACAAACCCCCCAAAAACCCGCCTTAGGATGGTGCGATTTGCCTGGTTTTCGAACTCGTTCAAATAAATGGTACTTTACATATTTGTACCAAATTTCATTAAGATCGGACCTTTTTTACGAGAGTTATCGTGCTTACGAACACATATATATATATATATATATATATATATATATATATATATATATATATATACACATATAAATATATATATATATATATATACAGGGTGAGTCAGACCACCCATCCAGCATGTATAATGAGAAAACGGTTTAAACTAAAGTCGTCAAACAAAAATCTTCCCACTAAAACGCATATGGGCTATCTATTAAAAATATTTTCATCAAAATCTACATACAGAATGTTCCAAAACTGAAGGTCACGGGTTCGAATCTCAAAAGTTTCTAATGTAAACATAGGGAATATTACACATCATTTTAAAGGTCTTGTTTTGGCGAAAACAGAATTCACTTATCTTTATTCGTTTCAAAATGGCGGCCATTTTAATGTAAAATATTGACATTTACGGAATATCCTGTATTTTCTAAGCCACTACGCGTACCTTTTTCCCGACTTAAATTTCTTACTCGTGATAAACTCAGCTTTACTCTGGTATGCTACATGACAGGCTTTTTTGAGAAAATCTATATTTCAAAAAAATATTTATTTTGAAAATACCCATATGCCCAAAATTCAAAAAAGTCAAAGGTAGCGTATATCAAATACCCCCGTTGCAGCAAACCTGCATACTCAGCGAATTTCCAATGGAGATATAAATGTCTTAATACTAAATAAAGTCACTTACCAAGTTACATAAAAATATATTCACAAATAAGCAATATATACAATTTTAATTATTCCCCATAAGAATAACATTGGGGCTGAGTACGCAGGTTTGCTGCATCAAGGAACACAAAAAATGGATTTTTATGCTAATATCAATATAAATCAACTAGGTGAAGTCATATACCGGTTTTTATTCATTTATGTTCATAATTAAGGGAGACATAGCATTTAATTATTATCCATAAGAATAACATGGGGCTGAGTACGCAGGTTTGCTGCTACAAGAGCTTTTGACAAAAAATTGTTTTTTGGGCAAATACCAATGCACCACAACTAGATGAATCCGTATACCAAGTTTCATCAGTGTACGTTCATAAATTAGCGAGATATAAAATTTTTCTTTTCCTCCATAAGAATAACATTAGACAACGTACTGTGTTTAGCACTTTCAATAACTCGGTAACCAATTGATGTAGAGAAATGATCAAAATACCAAATTGTGTGTTTATTTAAGCTGAATACAATGGTAAAAACTATAATTAGACTTTTTCCAAAATTATATGTAAAAAACTCAAAAAAAACATTTTTGGGGTACAAAACCCCCCCAAAATACCCCTTCGGATAAAGCGATCTGGCTGGTTTTTGAACTTAAGTCATAAATGTTGCTTTACACGTGTATACCAAATTTCATCAAAACCTGATAATTTTTACGAGAGTTATCGTGCTCACGGACACACACATATATATATATATATATATATATATATATATATATATATACAGTTTTGAACGAATGGTGTTTTTGGGCTCTGGGGACCTCAAAACAAAAAGTTATCGTGGTCCCGGGCCTAGGTCTTACCATGCCGACCACGGTAATAGCTTCTTCCCTATAGGGGAAATTCGCTAAAAAGCATACCATTGAAAAGGTCTTGTAAATCCTAGCAACTTTCTAATTTACACCAACCTTGCATCTCTTTTCGTTTTTCTACAATCAGCAAAAAACATTATTTTCTCATGTCAAATCCATGTTAATTTGCATAACACTTGCATGTATTCTCTGTCCACATTCCTTTTATGTGTTATGTACAATTAACATGCATTTCATATGGAAAAATAATGTTTTAGCGAATTTCCCCTATAGGGAAGAAGCTATTACCGTAGGTCTCATGGTAAGACTTAAGCCACCATGATAACTTTTTGTTTTGAGGTCCCCAGATGCCAAAAACACTATTCGTTCAAATTTATATATATGTATATGTATATATGTGTGTCCGTTACCGCGATAACTTGAGTAAAAAACGTCCGATTTCGATGAAATTTGGCTCAAATGTGTAAAGTGACATTCATGACTAAGTTCGAAAACCAGAAATATCGGACCACGGGAAGGGGGGTTTATGGGGGTTTTAAATTTTCCAAAAATCAGTTTTTTGCATTTGTCACCCTAAAATTTTTAAAAAACTTAATTTTGGTTTTGACCATGTTATAGAGCTTAAAAAAACAAATAATATGGTATTTTGAATTATTAACTTAGGTTAAGTGGTTGCGGAGAAAATCCAAAAAAACCTGCTCATAAAATCTCCCATGTTAATCTTATGGGAAAAAGGTTTTTGGCTTTTCCTCAGTTCATTTCTATTTAAACTTCACATTTGCTTTTACCAATCAGTTTAGCTCTACAAAACAATCATTTTGGTGTTTAAATTGTGATTCTACGTCCAACCGTTTCCGTGATATTCAAAGTGCTAAACACAGTATGTTGTCCAATGTTATCCTTATGGAGAATATTTAAAATTTGATATCTCGATTATTTATGAACATATATTGATGAAACTTGGTAGGTGGCTTCACCTAGTACTAGTATATTGATATTTCCTCAAAAACATGATTTTTTGTCGATTATCCTCTTAGCAGCAAACCTGCATTCTCATCCCTAATGTTATTCTTATGGAGAATACGGAAAGCTTTATATCTCCCTTAATTATGAACATAAATCATTAAAACTTAGTTTGTAGCTTCACCTGGTTGAGTTATATTGATAATTGCAAAAAACCCGCATTTTTATCTTCCTCGTTGCAGCAAACCTGCGTTCTCAGCCCTAATGTTATTCTTATAGAGAATAAATAAAATGCTATATATCACTTATTTATTTAAGTATTTTTATGAAACTTGGTAAGTGGCTTTATGTGGTAGTAAGAAATATATTCATTCATAGGAAATTCGCTGAGTACGCAGGTTTGCTGCGACGGGGGTATTTTGCTGATTGCAGAAAAACGAAAAAAGATACAAGGTTGGTGTAAATTAGAAAGTTGCTAGGATTTACAAGACCTTTTCAATGGTATGCTTTTTGATATACGCTACCATTTGACTTTTTTTGAATTTTGGGCATATGGGTATTTTCAAAATAAATATTTTTTTGAAATATAGATTTTCTCAAAAAAGCCTGTCATGTAGTATACCAGAGTAAAGCTGAGTTTATCATGAGTAAGAAATCTAAGTCGGAAAAAAGGTACGAGTAGTGGTTTAGAAAATACAGGGTATTCCGTAAATGTCAATATTTTACATTAAAATGGTCGCCATTTTGAAACGAATAAAGATAAGTGAATTCTGTTTTGGCCAAAATGTTTATTTTAACGAGAACTTTAAAATGATGTATAATATTCCCTATGTTTATATTAGAAAATGTTGAGTTTCGTACCCGTTACCTTCCGTTTTTGGAACATTCTGTACATAGATTTTGATGAAAATATTTGTAATAGATAGCCCATATGCGTTTTAGTTAGGAAGATTTTTGTTTGACGACTTTAGATTAAACCGTTCTCTCGTTATACATGCTGGACGGGTGGTCTGACTCATCCTGTACACACACACATTTACAGGGTGTCACAAAAAAGTGTGATGGGCTATACAGGACCTAATTCTACATGCAAAAATAAGTCAAAATGAAGAATAACATTTTTTGGATTTCGGCTTAGTTTAGCCGTAATCCGCCATTTTTTTTTTTTTTTTGAAAATATTTATTATTTCAAAAACCCATGAGATATTTTTACGAAACTTGGCAAAAGTGTTTACACTAAAGTAAGTAACATTTGTAAAAAAAAATATTTTTTTACCTTTCCAAATTTCAAAATGGCGGCCATTTGAATTTTTTTATGCCGAATTTCATGAAAACCGGTACCTAAATCAAAATTTTTCAAGACACAAAATTTTTTGTATTTATTATAACAAATCCAACAAAACTAAAATGAATAAAATCGGTTCATAAATAAACAAGCTGTGTTTATTTTAGTGTAAAATTTATTAAATGTAATGTAACTAAGTAATTTCAGTCTAAATTACTAAAATAAACACAGCTTCTTTATTTATGAACCGATTTTATTCATTTTTGTTTTGTTGGATTTGTTATAAAACATACAACAAATTTTGTGTCTTGAAAAATTTTGATTTAGGTACCGGTTTTCATGAAATTTGGCATAAAAAAATTCAAATGGCCGCTATTTTGAAATTTGGGAAGGTAAAAAAATATTTTTTTTGTACAAATGTTACTTACTTTAGTGTAAACACTTTTGCCAAGTTTCGTAAAAATATCTCATTGGGTTTTTGAAATAATAAATATTTTCCCAAAAAAACAAAATGGCGGATTACGGCTAAACTAAGCCGAAATCCAAAAAATGTTATTCTTCAGTTTTGACTTATTTTTGCATGTAGAATTAGGTCCTGTATAGCCCATCACACTTTTTTGTGACACCCTGTATATATATATATATACATATAAAAATTTGATCGAATGGTGTTTTTGGCATCTGGGGACCTCAAAACGAAAAGTTATCATGGTCTCGGGCTTAAGTCTTACCATGAGACCTACGGTAATAGCTTCTTCCCTATAGGGGAAATTCGCTAATAAAGTGCTCACTCAATCAAAGTCAATCAGATATAAATAAAAAGTTGCGGATGCAATGTTAAATTGGAGTCCTACAAATTGATTTACGTGTAAAAAAACAACAAACAACAAATTAGACTTCAGTTCACGACAAAATTATAGTAACCTAACCTAACTCCGCAGAGCGATGTATGGTAAATGAATTTGTAAAAACAAAGTCAAATGAAACATCAGAAATAAATTATTGCAGACCTCAAAAAGTAAGCTCAGAAGTAGGATTCAAACCCGTGACCACATGATCTTCAATCATCTGACAATATATCCACTGGGCTAGCGGGCTAAATTCATTCGATAGAACAAACAATCGGTTGATTACATTTTCAAATATCGTAACAAACGATATTCGCGATATTGAACCTCCCGTGTAGGCGATTTGGTGGACTTTGTTTTGTAACAGCTGATTTATATAAACCCAATGCCTCATGTGAGCAAATTAGTATCGCCTACACGGGTGGTTTATTTAAATTAGCTGTTACAAACATGTGGTATTAGCCAAAGATACTGTGGTTTCATTAAACAGCTTTCCAAAACTGTACCGTACACATTTAAATGGGCCAAAATAATCAACAAAATTACTCCTTCTCCGATGAATAGCGGCTAAATGGATGATCGGATCTTAAATCTGCCGAAAAGTAGTTATTTGGAAATCAAATTTTCTACAACTTTTGTACTCAACATTTTTTGCTATCTCTTACCGTTTCCGTACAAAACACGCTCAAAGTGAAAAAAATGAAAAGGTGGAATTTTCCCCGCCACAGAAATGCTTCAAAAACTCAGAAATGTTAACTTTTGGCATTTTTCTGGCAGTTTCTCGTCAAGAGCTTTAATTCAAGTACTGGATCGAGGGGGTTTAGATTACGGGAATAAGTGCCTCATAGTTAATGTCAGTGAATGAGTGAGTGAACCCGTCTAGCTTTATATAAGTAGATGTATATTAATGGAACTTGGTATGTGGCTTCACCTAGTACTGGTATATTGATATTTCCACAAAAAAATGATTTTTTGTTGATTATCCCTGTAGCAGCAAACCTGCATACTCAGCCATAATGTTATTCTTATGCAGAATAAAGTTGTATATCTCCCTTAATTATGAACATAAATTATTAAAACTTGGTATGTAGCTTTAGCTGGTTGAGTTATATTGATAATTGCTTAAAAACACGTTTCTTATCTTTCTTGTTGCAGCAAACCTGTGTACTCAGCCTAATGTTATTCTTATGGAAACAAATAAAATGCTATATATAATTTATTTATAAATGTATTTTTATGAAACTTGGTAAGTGGCTTTATGTGGTAGTGAGAAACATATACATATATTAGAAATTCTCTGAATACGCAGGTTTGCTGCGACGCACAGTGGGGTATTTGAAACATTGGGATTAAAAGTTGTGCTGTTTCCAATGCCATTGTCTCACGTTTTCCTTACTATACTAAACCATTATGATATATACTTACTATTTTTACATATAATCTTTGAAGAAGTTGAATCTTTTCACCATTGGATTCAGTTTAAAAATAAAATTTGGTGATAATTTCTCTTCTTCACTTAGTTACAGTTATATTATTGATGGTTCTAAACACAGTACATACATTGTCCAATGTCATTCTTATCGAGAATAAGACCAATTTACGGGGTCTCGTTTATTTTGATCATATACCGACGAAACTTGGTATATGGCTTTATCTGGCTGTGGTGTATTTGCACTACAACAACAAAAATTTATACCAATGGTTTCTGTGGCAGCAAACCTGCATACTCAGTTCCCATTTTGTTCTTATAGAGAATAAGTAAAATATTATGTCTCCTTTAATTATGATCATAAATTAATACAACTTGGTATGTGGCTTCACCTAGTTTAGTTCTATTCATATTTGCATAAAACCCATACTTTGAATGTTTAGACGTTTTTAGCTTTTACCATGTCAATATAGCGGCCATTTAAATGTTGTAAAGCCTAATATAATAAAAAACATGTTACAAGCCTGTTACAAACATGTGGTATTAGCCAAAGATACTGTGGTTTCATTAAACAGCTTTCCAAAACTGTACCGTACACATTTAAATGGGCCAAAATAATCAACAAAATTACTCCTTCTCCGATGAATAGCGGCTAAATGGATGATCGGATCTTAAATCTGCCGAAAAGTAGTTATTTGGAAATCAAATTTTCTACAACTTTTGTACTCAACATTTTTTGCTATCTCTTACCGTTTCCGTACAAAACACGCTCAAAGTGAAAAAAATGAAATGGTGGAATTTTCTCCGCCACAGAAATGCTTCAAAAACTCAGAAATGTTAACTTTTGGCATTTTTCTGGCAGTTTCTCGTCAAGAGCTTTAATTCAAGTACTGGATCGAGGGGGTTTAGATTACGGGAATAAGTGCCTCATAGTTAATGTCAGTGAATGAGTGAGTGAACCCGTCTAGCTTTATATAAGTAGATGTATATTAATGGAACTTGGTATGTGGCTTCACCTAGTACTGGTATATTGATATTTCCACAAAAAAATGATTTTTTGTTGATTATCCCTGTAGCAGCAAACCTGCATACTCAGCCATAATGTTATTCTTATGCAGAATAAAGTTGTATATCTCCCTTAATTATGAACATAAATTATTAAAACTTGGTATGTAGCTTTAGCTGGTTGAGTTATATTGATAATTGCTTAAAAACACGTTTCTTATCTTTCTTGTTGCAGCAAACCTGTGTACTCAGCCTAATGTTATTCTTATGGAAACAAATAAAATGCTATATATAATTTATTTATAAATGTATTTTTATGAAACTTGGTAAGTGGCTTTATGTGGTAGTGAGAAACATATACATATATTAGAAATTCTCTGAATACGCAGGTTTGCTGCGACGCACAGTGGGGTATTTGAAACATTGGGATTAAAAGTTGTGCTGTTTCCAATGCCATTGTCTCACGTTTTCCTTACTATACTAAACCATTGTTTTCTTTTGAATTTTTCAAAAATTATTACAATACGTAAAGCATTTAGTTGGGTTTCCAGACCCTTCCTGATGCCCATGCCCCAACTGTTATTTAGGCCCAAGTGTCCGCTATTTGAAATGTGTAAGATTAGCTCCGCCTTCGTCCGACTTTAGTAGCTAAGAATTTTTAAATTAGATTATATTTCAGGGAATCCATGTACAAACTCCTTATTAGAACATTTCCCCTATAGGGAAGAAGCTATTACCGTAGTCGGCATGGTAAGTCCTATGCTCGGGACCATGACAATTTTTTGTTTCGAGATCCCCAGATACCAAAAACACCATTTATTCAAAACATATATATATATTACGATAACTCTCGTAAAAAATGTCCGGTTTTGATAAAAGTTTTTAAAAATGTGTGAAGCAACATTTATGACTTTAAATTAGAAAACCAGACGGGTCGACCTATTCGAAGGGGTATTTTTTTTGAGTGGGGGAGTTGTTTGTATTGAAATTGATAATTTTAATTTTTTTTACATATAATCTTTGAAGAAGTTGAATCTTTTCACCATTGGATTCAGTTTAAAAATAAAATTTGGTGATAATTTCTCTTCTTCACTTGGTTACAGTTATATTATTGATGGTTCTAAACACAGTACATACATTGTCCAATGTCATTCTTATCGAGAATAAGACCAATTTACGGGGTCTCGTTTATTTTGATCATATACCGACGAAACTTGGTATATGGCTTTATCTGGCTGTGGTGTATTTGCACTACAACAACAAAAATTTATACCAATGGTTTCTGTGGCAGCAAACCTGCATACTCAGTTCCCATTTTGTTCTTATAGAGAATAAGTAAAATATTATGTCTCCTTTAATTATGATCATAAATTAATACAACTTGGTATGTGGCTTCACCTAGTTTAGTTCTATTCATATTTGCATAAAACCCATACTTTGAATGTTTAGACGTTTTTAGCTTTTACCATGTCAATATAGCGGCCATTTAAATGTTGTAAAGCCTAATATAATAAAACGGTACATTGTTAAAATATGCATCAAGAAAAAAAAACATAGTTTTATGGAAAAAAGGTGCTTCAGTTTAACATATTTAAAGCTTAATGATATTATGCAAAATTGACTCAAGGAACAAGTTTTCGTAGGGAGTTTTCGTAGGGAGTTTTCGGGAACGCAGTATACAGTAGCTTTGATGGCACAGCCACTAATACAAACCTGATGAGAAACGTGTTTAAAAAAAATTCCTATTATTACCTACATATCCCAAGATTCTTATAAAGTAAAACAACAACTTATATATAAATACTTTTACATCCTACAGAAAGTTAATCCAAGTGAACTTGCGTTGGATTATGTGATATTTTTGACCGGCTAGATTAGTCAAATACCCCACTGTGCGTCGCAGCAAACCTGCGTACTCAGAGAATTGCTAATGTATGTATAAGTATGAAGATAAGTTTAAAGTAAATACCTCATCTAAATTATAACATGTTTAAATGAAATTCAGTTTTGTTTTGACAACAGGAAAAACTTCTGATGTTTCCAAAGAGAGTTCGATAACATTCTGAATTTTTCTTGAGATCAAGGGACCGACTTTGTCTAGGTAAACAACACAATCCTTAATGACATGGTTTATATTCTGCTCACAATGCATTTCAGAATCAACGTCCGACTTCCATTACTGTAAGTGCTGTAATTTTGTATTTATCTTTCTTCGGAGGGCATAGAATTTAAAATTGTGACAAGATTGTATGTATACCGGGTGTCCCATAAATGTCCCCTCTTAATTCTTTAACAATTGTAACTTTTCACACAATCTTTGGCAAACGTTACTAGCAAAACTCAAAGGACCTTTTTAGAAGGGTTTATACCCTCACCCCTAAATAGGGGTTGTTGGGGGTAATTTTTAGCGAATTTCCCCTATAGAGAAGAAGCTATTACCGTAGACGGCATGGTAAGACCTAGGCCCGGGACCATGATAACTTTTCGTTTTGAGGTCCCCAGACCCCAAAAACACCATTTGTTCCAAAAAAAAAAATATATATATATATATATGTATTTTATATGTGTCTGTGAGCACAGTAACTCTCGTAAAAATTATCTGATTTTGATGAAACTTGGTATAAACGTGTAAAGCAACATTTATGACTTTAAGTTCGAAAACCAGCCTGATCGCTCTACCCAAAGGGGTATTTTGGGGGGGTTTTGTATCCCAAAAATGGGTTTTTTGAGTTGTTTACGTATAATTTTTGAAATAGTCAAATTTTAGTTTTCACCATTGGATTAGCTTAAAAAACACACAATTTGGTATTTTGATCATTCCTCTACGTCAATTGGTTACCGAGATATTGAAAGTGCTAAACACAGTACGTTGTCCAATGCTATTCTTATGGAGGAAAAGAAAATTTTGATATCTCGCTTGTTTATGTAGGTATACTGACGAAACTTGGTATACAGCTTCATCTCCTTGTGGTCTATTGATATTTGCTAAAAAAAATATTTTTTGTCAAAGGCTCCCGTAGCAGCAAACCTGCGTACTCAGCCCCCACATGTCATTCTTATAGAGAATAATTAATTGCTCTGTCTCCCTTAATTATGAACATAAATGAATAAAAACTGGTATACGACTTCACCTAGTTGAGTTATATTGATATTAGCATAAAAACCCATTTTTGTGTTCCTTTATGCAGCAAACCTGCGTACTCAGCCCCAATGTTACTCTTATGGAGAATAATTAAAATTGTATATATCGCTTATTTGTGAATATATTTGTATGACACTTGGTAAGTGGCTTTTCGTAGTATTAAGACATTTATATCTCCATTGGAAATTCGCTGAGTATGCAGGTTTGCTGCGACAGGGGTATTTATTTTTAAAAAGAGACCCCTAATAAGTTACATATAATTTTAAAGAGAGTAAAATAATAAAATGAATGCCGCAAACTAGACAACTCTATGATTATTTAATCTAATGCTATGGCCAGCAAAAAATATATTAATTTTGTTATTTAAACTAATAAGTTCCCCTCCTTACCAGAAATTAGATGCGGAATGGGAAAATCTAACTTTCCCTTGTTCAAACCTTTGAACAAAGACCTTTCAAAGTGCAAAAAAGTAATTTGAAAACCGTCTTTACTTTTGAAATAGGTTAAGACATTTTTAATAATTTTAATTTTATAAATGGTGTATGACTTAAAAATTATGAGCCAGACTCTGAAATTGAAAACTTCTTCTTACAACGGTCAGTCTAAAGCCTAGTCTATATATTTAATTCCGTAAGCGAATCGGTCCCCACGAAATATCTTATCTCGAGCTAGGAAGAAGTTAAGTTAGGTTATGACGATTCATTAAAAAGCTTTAGGGCCAAGGACGGTAAGAAAAATATCAGAAATTTCAAAAATTACGTGGGCTGCACCTCACTGGACTTCAAATATCCAATGATTTTCTTATGGAAATATCACTACAGTGTTTTTATTAATAAGCAAAATGAACTAATGAACAGCTGTGATTATCCACTTGCACAAAAACCATATATTAGGGGCTATTGCCCCTGTAAGCCACTAAATATTATTAAAAGATTTTCTTGATTTTTGTTTGGCGATTATAGACCCCTAAAACTAATATTTTGTATTCATGTTTAGTACCAATGAAAAGATGTGCCTTTTGCAGGTTTGAAAAACCTACACATTCATAGCTTCACCCTGCATGCTTTTATAGTTTTAATGTTAATCTTATGGAGTTGTATTTTATTTAGTTAGTCAGCTGATTATAATGTAAATAAACTTTAAAAATGTCTGGCTCTATGCCTGCTAAATCCCCGTGCTGAGAACGGGACATCTGCTAGTTGTTAATTATTTTAGAGTTTTTGGTATTTTTAGAAGGAATACCCTTTTTACCTTAACTTTAGTTTAAATCATCATAGAGAGGTCTGGTTTGTGGCATTCATTTTCTTTTTTTACCCTCTTTAAAATGATATGCAACTTGTTTGGGGTTGCTATTTGAAAAATAAAAACTACCCTCAGCAACCGCTATTTAGGGGTGAGGCCGGGTTGAAGCCCTTAACCACATAAAAAGTACTTTGATTTATGGTAGTAACATTTACCAAAGATTGTTTGAAAATTTAAAGGGGTTCCAAAAATAAGAGGGAGGTCACCTGGTATATGTAATGAATTTTATCGATCGTAATACCAATTATTTATGTAAATATATCAATGATAAAATTTGACATTAAGTTTTAATATTGTTTTCTCATTCTTTTCATTTTTAAGAATGTTAAATGAGTTGTATTATAAACATTTTATTTACTCGAGATTGAGTTGAGGATATAATTACCGTTACAATATAGGTTGAACCAACGTAGTATTTTATTAGATTTATCTTATAAAAGCGCTTGATGATGACTTGAAGGTTCAATACCAAAACCAAGCGGTCCAAGCGGACATATGGTACACTCACGACTAACTGTCATACTCAAGTCAGGAAAGCTAAAGCTAAATGATGGGAATTACTAGTTTTAACCTAAACCAAAAAGCTGACTAAACTAAGTTAAGCTTCTCGACAAACCTGCCATAGTAGCATACTTCAATGGCAACTGAATTCGTATTCAGGACTTGGTCCCGTCAATTGACACTGGCCAATTGGTCGACAAAGCGATGTCCAATTCGTGGTCTACAGGTAATTTTGGTTTGAATTGTCCTTTTATGATATACGGTATGGATTAAACATGGCATTTTTTAACAATGCAGTAATTGAATAGCATGTGATGCATATGATATTTAATGCAATAGCTCAGTGTTAAACTGACATCTTATTTTAACTTCGGGCAGCCCATTAACAGTGTGTATACATTGCGATAACAGGCCATTAACAGCCCGTCAACCAGCTGGGCTGTGTTGAGAGGCGACAGGCTGTCACTTACTACTACTGTACCCAGTAGCTGGTGGCCACGTTGTGTCCATTTGACTGAACTGTACTTTCAAAAGCATGCAATTCCGTAAATCCACAACCTGTTTCTTTCTATTTTAAGGCAACAATTTAGTTTCAGTATATCTACATTTTCCCAACCCTTATTGTACTAAGCTGTTAAGCCTTTGTTTAGGTCCAGCTTGAAGTATTTACTTAAAGCCGGGTGTACACTGCCGACTGTCTTAGTGTGCAAATAAAACTTACTCCTTACAAAACAAAATTAACAGTGAAACTTAATATTATTGGTTGAAAATAAGCTGTTTGAATGCTTTTAAACTCCCGACCCCAGCGCTTAAAATAAACGGAGCTTTAGGCTGGGTGCACACTGCCAACTATCGCAGTTGCATGCACGAACCACAGTCCTAGGAAAAATCGTTCCACTATCTCAGTTCCAGTCAAGTCTCGTTTGCAACAATGGAAGTCGCGCCTACTGGTGCACACTGCCGACACGATCAGTCGCAGCAAACTGCAGGCGACTACAACAAGGAAAGTAATCATTGCAGGTGTAAAGTAATCATTGACTGATTGATGGTGGTTCCTTCGTTTTTTACCATGGGCTGGGGGTGTTATGGGGGTTCAACAATTTCCAAAAAACAGTTTTTTGTATATTTTACTCTAATATTTTAAAAACATACAATTTTAGTTTGACCATTTTATAGAGGTTTAAATACAAATAATTTGGTATTTTCAATTATTAATACAGAGAATTAATGGTTATGGAGAATATCCAAAAAAGGTATTCTTAAAATTTACTATGTTAATCTTATGGAAAAAACTTTTTTAGCTTTTCCTCAGTTAATTATACTGAAAACTGCACATTTGTTGTTACCAATAACTTAAAAGCTCTACACAAAATTATTTTGGTATTTAAATTGTGATTCCACGTCTAACCGTTGCAGATATATTCAATTGCTAATCACATCAGTACGTTGTGTCAATGTTATCCTTATGAATAATAAATCAAATTTGATGTGTCGATTATTTATGAATGTTTATAAATGAATATTGGGTATGTATTTGGTATATGGCTTCACCTAGTTTGTGGTTGTGAAGTTGTGGTTGTGGTAGTTGTACATTTGCACACAAAAAATAGATTTTCTTCATTATCCTCGCAGTAGCATACCTGCATACTCATCCCTAACGTTATTCTAATGAAGACTAAGTAAGTTATGTATCTCCCTTAATTATGGACATAAATAAACTTGGTATGTAGCTTCACCTGGTTGAGTTAAATTGACAATTTTATTAAAACAGATTTCTTATCTTCCTTTTCTTGCAGCAAACCTGTTTTACTCAGCCTTACTATTCTTATGTAAAATAAATAGAATGCTACATATCACTTATTTATTTATGCTTTTTTATGAAACTTGGTAAGTGGTTTAATGTGGTAGGAGAAGCATACACATGCATTGGAAATTCGCTAAGAACACAGGTTTGCTGTGACGGGGGTATTTTCTTTGTCTGCATGAGGATAAGTTACTGAGGCTAATTGTAATTGGTGGTCAAATACGGCTGACTCTTCTATAGCACACTTTTGTCCAGTGATCACTTTCAACAGTGACTGCATGTTAAAACCAGTTACTACATAGTACGCTGATGTGAGGAGAACAAATTTCCTTATTTAGAACACAAAATATGAATCAGTGTGTTAAAGCAAACACTTTTGCCAAATTTTGATAAAATTTAATAACATTTTTATTTGTTGCTGTTCTATTAATCTGCGATGGAAGGATAATCATGTTGTGCATGATGTAGTAAAGAGGAGGTTCAGCCAGGTGCCAGGTGTATTATCAGGTACAGTATGGGGGTATTGAAGATGGTAAAACTATTCCCCAAGTAATGAAAAATAGTTTTTCCAATGTTAAATCCCCCAAGTAAGTTAGTAAGTTATGTAACTGTCTTTAGTCAATATACATTTTGGTTGATATCTCCAGATATATTTATGCTAGAATGCTAAAAATGAACCTCAAATTTGTGGTTCTTTATGTTTTTATTATTTTACATGCTTCAACTTTTCTTCCAAGAAATGTGAGGTGGAAAGCGAAAAGGGACCTCTTGTCGGCAAAGTAAAATTTTCAGTACAGCTAAATACAGCAATTTCGGTCCAAATCATCGATTTTCGGTTTTTTATCGATTATTATTCGATATTTTGAGTAGAAAAGGCGTGTATCGGTTAAAAAGTCAAATCAAAGCTTAAACAAGTCGATATAAATCATTTTGTTAGTCACTGCATGCCCTGAGAAAAGGTACCTCTTGTCGCTTATGGGAAAATAACATGGCCGACAAGAGGTCCCTTTTCCACAACACACTTCGTAAAGAAACATTGGTTCAAAAAGTAGTCTCTCCTGAATTCTAGCGGACACTTAGAGAACTAGGACGAAGTTCTAGTAAAAGCAGAACATCGTCTGATTATTTTAATACGGCCCCGACAAGAGGTACCTTTTCTATAACCGAGGTTTTGGTTAAAAAACGTTGACTTTCCTATACAGTCCTTTAAACAGTGGACTATCGATATTATTTTCTAATTAGGATGTTAATTATACTTCATTTTGACTATATTAAACTAATTATTGGATAAAACACTTAAACAACAATGTGGCAGCAGTAAATGTTCAGCCATGAAAAGGTATCTCTTGTCGTTATGGAGATATAACACGGGGCCGACAAGAGGTCCCTTTTCAGAAAATACCCTTGTGTACTACATGTTGCAATAAACACAGTATAAGCCTAAATTCTAGCGTTAGTTAAGGAAACTACTAGTGTTCTTCCTAAAGAGGACATTATAAGCTTTGCATTGATACCAAAAGCATCGCTTAAATATGAAAAATATAGATTCTGAGTTTATTTAAACTTTTTGAGGGCGTTTTCCTGAAAATGCCCTTCACCCTTCGAGAAAGTTCAAACGTCCATAACTCAAACAAAAAAAATCGTAGAGACATGAAATTTGCACCAAACTGTTAGGAATTTTAAGGTGATAATAAAAATATCAATAACTCAAAATCGGAAATTGCCGACAAGAGGTCCCTTTTCGCATTCCACCTCACAAATATTTTCGTCCTTTCTTGGGCCCAAAACCTTAACATTTGGATTTAAACAAACCAAAAAAGGGTATTTAGCTTTTCTGATTGTTTTGCCCGACAAACTTGTTCAATTGTTTACCAAAAAGAAAGTACCTGCCACATTTGAAGTAAATCGGAAAAATTTGACTTCTAAAGTACAAAAACATGTTTCTTGTTGTAGGGATGTCAAATATAACGTTTTTAACAACCACCCTCCAAAAAAGGGGGTTACCTTATGAACTTCTACTGTGGTTCCAGTCTCACTGTGCAGGTCATGCATGCTAATAGGTCACTATTCCGTAGGAAATTCATTAATATAGAATGTGACTCTTCGCCTATCATTAAACTTTTTTAGTGAATTTTCTCTATGGGGAAGAAGCTATTACCATAGGGGCCCATACACGATTCAACCCAGTTGGGAGTTCTTCCACCCGGTCGGGAGTTCTTCCACCCGGTTGGGAGTTCTTCCCAACCCGGTCGGGAGCCCGACCGGGTTGGACTGCGGTTGGATTGTGTATGGCGACGACAGTTCCCAACAATTGTTGGGACGGACCAGATTCTCCCAACATTTGTTGGGAGACTCGACCGTAAACTTCTCCCAACCTGATCCCAACGCAGTCGGGACGTACCTAGTTCAATCGTGTACGGCCGTTCCCAACAGGGTTGGTCCCGACATCGGTGTGCGACTCTAATACTTTAATAACTAATAAAGAAATTATTACTAATTATTTGAGTTATTATAACGTATTATTTGAGGTATTATAACAAGTTGTTATTAATACTTGTTTTGTCTTGTAAATTTTAAAAAGCATTTATATATTATTTTAATGAAAATAAATTATATAGATTAAAATTCTAGTCGCGTAATTGAATTGTGGAAAGTGAAGTCTGAATACTCTACTAATAAGGCGTGACTTTTAGACTTCCCAAAATAGTTTCTCGATAACACAATGGGAACGAAATAGCATTTCCGGTTTTATGGGGCGTCTGGACCATCCTGTGCACGGAGCACCCTGTTCAAGTGAATAGTAAGTGATTATATTAACACAGAATCTATTGAAGGTATATCTAATTTATTTATTTATTTATGTACATAAACTTACGAATATTGTGTTAACAGTTTTAGTCAAAGAAGAACATAAATTAAACAATAAATATTATTACCGTACTTATTTTGACGTCACGAAGTGACGCTGGCTGCTAGCTATATTTTAAGTCAACTTCAAAAGTGATTTATTTATTACTGGGTGTCTCAAGAATGTTAGACTTTCCCGATATCAAAACTAAAAAACTGGAATAACTAAGTTGTCGCTAGCGTTCATATTTAATCAAATAAATTATTAAACTATTTCTATAATTTTAAAATTAATACTCGAGTAACATTTACTACATTCAACATTTAAAAAAACTGCAATAACAGACAAAAAATTAAATTTGCAATACAAATACACATTGTGACCCTCTTGTTCACAGTGTGATGGCAATCGATGTGAAGGAATTGGCCTGCATGGATAACGGAGTCACAATGTTTATTATTTATATAAGTACTGTTTTTTTAGGGGGGTAGTCTTCAAGGGGTGGTCTTGGAAGGGTTGAAGGAGGGGGTGAGTCGTCTTAAGGGGGGGTGGGCACCTCTCATACCGGGTGGCCACAAATTACCTTTACAAATTTAAACGTTTGTGGGACAGTATTGGGGTTTGGTTGTTGTCAAATACACTATCTGAAATGTGCTCGCTCACATTTTCACAAAATGTTACTCATAAGCATAATTTCTGAATTTTGATTGGAGGGGCAAACATGGTCGTGATTGTGATTATTATGACTTTCCATAAATTACAATATTTTCTCCACATTTTTGGGGGGCATTGCTCCCCCCGAATTGTGTCTATAATGTTACTTATTCTCTTCATTTAATAACTAAAACCAAAATACAATCTCCCAGAAAGAAAACAAGTGTTTCTTGTTAGTTACTACAATTTGATGTTCACGTTCAAATGAATTTTGGAACCCCATATAAGCGGGACCTCTTTATAGGCTTACTATCCGACAAAAGCGTAATTTCAGTATTTTGATTGGAGGGGCAAAAATGGTCGTGATCGTGATTATTGTGACTTTTCAGTTTTTCATTTATTCCAATAATATGTTCCGGTTATCTAAATTATTGGGGGGAAACTGCCCCCCTTGCCACCTCCGAATTACGCCTATGATATCCGACATTGACATTGGAACAAAACATTCTTGGTGATGTCAGGAAGCATATTCCACCAAATATGGTTGAAGTAATGAACCGAGACACACACCTTGCTCTCCCTTCTGAAGAAAACGGCATTTTTAAGAGTAAGAATGTAAGATAGTTATGAAATTAAGTAACCAAGGAAGATAACGTATATAACCAAACTTTAAAGCATGTTTTACAAAAAAAATCACTTAAGTATCGCTAGTTTTTTATTCTCCTAGCACAACAGCGAACCGGAAAATGCGGTGGCGGACACTCAATGCAAAGCACTGAAACATTGTTTCACACAGGGCCACTGGTTGCCGTCATTTCCCGGCCAGTGTATGCATGCATATCCTCTTTATTTTAAAAAAACCTTCAAGTTTAACTAAGATCGCAGGACACTGCCTTGTGACAAGTCAGTTATGTTATAGTCACGTTTTGTTAATTGCTGCCAAAGTTAATTTGTTTATTTACTGTTTGTATTGCTATTTTGTATCATGATTAACGAAAACAAAAATAAGAGTTAAGACGGAGTTAACAGAAGGAAGAGGAGCAAAAACTAATAGATAAAATTAACACTCAAGAATTAATTTGTGTAATAGAAAAGTACCCGACCTTTTGGGACGGCACGAAAAAAAGAGTCCTCAACAAATAAGGCAAAACTAATGGGCCTGATTTTGATTTGTCAATGAAATTCTTGTGATAAAAAAATAATACAATTTCATTCCATTACTGATATTTGTTTCTATAATTGAATCGAGTATTTTAGTGTTAAGAGGGGGCTCCAGTAACGCAACATTTTGCATTTCTACCTGTTTAAAAAAATCCTCGCAATTTCAGTGAGCAAAATATTGATATCACAGATAATAATTGACCATTAAGTCTAAAATATTCAATATTTACAATTTTGTTATGGGTGAAGGTGAACCATTTGTAATAGCGAAATTCTGCTGACTGAAATCGCAAGGTATTTTATTGCTCTTTAAAATGAACTTTAAATCAATAATTTTGTATAATGCGTTGAGAAGGGACGGGCTTACAACAGGTAGAAACGCCAAATGTTTCATGACTGGAGCCCTGCATAGGCCTTGACACAGAGCCAGCCAGGGTGTGGTTTTACAGTTGATGCCCACTAATAACTAACAACCCAGCAGTGATGGTGACCACGCCATGCTCAACACACGCATCATCTTCTTTCTGGCTAATTAATTATTCACAAGCTGATAGTGCCATTAACATATTTTTTTTATAAATAAAACATTGTTAGAGTGTAACAGTTCATACACCAAATGCGGTCCTGCAACAAATGAACAGTAGGAAAAAATAAAGAAAAATTGCATTAAAATGTTTATTAACAAATACTGCACAGTAGAAAAATAGATAATTTTTTTTGTTTAATAAACACTGGTAACTTCTAGATGGTACACCAGTCTTACGCAAATTCATTTGGGTGTTTAATACTAATAGTTAACAAGCCTTAACCTAAACCCTGTGTTAAATAGCAAATTAAGTAGCAATTTTTAGTTACTAATTAAATAATCTATATCTATACAAATTTGCAAGGTTTTTATTCAAAGCTTAAAGGTTTAACTACATTTTGAAGTCATCAATTTTAGATTTTTTTTTATTTATAACCAATACAGTTTAATAACATTTTTTAATTAAAAATATTAAATACACAGCAGTTATTACAATTACATTTTAAATCATGAAGCTGAATATAAAGATGTATATGAATTCACTTTAAAAAATAGGAACTAGATAGAGTCCAGATTCAAAGCTGCAGTATCCTTATATAATTATTTTAATTTGCCTATGAATCCTTCAGATATTTTGATTAATTTCTGTGCCATATACCATTATACTGATGAGCTGTTTGAATTATAAAAATAGTTTTATAGTCTTAAGTCACAAAAATACCAACACACAAACAACAACTTGGTTACCAAATAAATAGTTTTGAGTTCTGTGAAAATACATGGCTTTGCCTCCATTACATCCTGCAGGGTTGGTAAACTCAACATTTCTGCCAAATACAATACAACTTTTTTACAGCAAGTTAGGGTGATGGTCTCAATACAAACTGGCAAGGTGCAATTGTTTTTGCTGAGTCCTAAGTCCACAGTTAATTCTGCTTTGATAACTGTTTTTTTATCACTCTTGAATTTAAATTGGGTTTTATAGTTTTATGTGTCTTAGAAATAAATTCAATGCATACAAAACTAACTCCTTCAAAGCTTAACTGAGAAGGTTGAGTATCAATAAGTGTTTAATGGTGTTTGTTCCCCCAGGCTTCACCAATAAAATAAAATAACATTGATTCAATACGGGATTAATCAACTTAATTAATTGCATCTGAGAGCAATACATCCTTGGTTAACAGCCAAAAATAGACAAGTACATGGAAATACTAAAATAGGTTGATAAAAATAACAAAAATAATTAACTAACAATTTGAACATTTACCAGTAAACAACCATAGAGAAAAATATAATATACTAGGAATTTAAGACCCTTAAATCACAATTATAACCAAATTCTAAAGCCATTATTTAGTTGAGACATAAAATTAAAAAGTTGTAATACAATAGGTATAATAATAGGTGCACTAGTTATAGTTCTATGTACAGTGATATGTGATAACACATTGCAAATCATCGTTGCATCAAATGGCTGATTTGACAAAGCTTGGTTATACAGTAGAGCGTCGAAAATCCGAACGTCAAAAATCCGAAACGTCAAAAATCCGAACCTCTCCTGAGGATGTTATTAATACTGTACTGTATTGAATTAGCACGGAAACGACATATGTTTTAAAATTTCGCGCCAAACTGCCGGCGCCCGGCGGGGGAATGAGTGAGCGTGCCAAGCCAGGTAAATGACCTTGGACGTGTCTATTTTTAACCAACTGCAGTAATGTACATAATATACGTAAGTACAAAAAAACTATTGTTTTTGTTTAATTTACTATAGCCTAGAACTGCATATTTAATAGTGTAGGCCTAATTATGTGTCTAAGAGGCATTTCTAGGTTATGTTTGAAAATCCGAACAAATCGGTAATCTGAACCACCTACGGTCCCAATTGGTTCGGATTTTTGACGCTCTACTGTATGTTCATTCTTTTCAACCAACTGAAATATTTCAATCAACTGAAATACTCCTACAGTTTATTAGATTACACTGTCATAAACTATTTGTTATCATTTTGTGCCATTCATTGATATCAATTGAAAATAGCACTTCAAATAGCATTACTCATTAAAAAGTAAGTTTTAAATACTTTAAAGCATTCACAGCGTTAATCGTGTATATTCATGATAATTGCATTTCCTTGTTAGGCAACCGCCGGAAATCCGGCGCGCCACACTGGACGTATTAATTACCAGGTTAAAAGGAATATTTATAATAAAAGCCAATTCATTTAGTTTAATGACAAATACACAGATTTGACCCTTTTACTAACAATTACTGTAGGGAAGACGAGCCTTTGATATATTCAAATAGTTCAGTTGCATTGTAATTTAATTTCTAATAAATAACAATCTGACCTAAAAGTAAACTTCAAACAAAAAATCAACAAATTTGGCTTTGGAAAAGCTAAGATACAATCAGTCTGAATCAGTTAATCAGTCTGAATCCACGAATACATTATTCAATGAACTAAAAGCTAAAAAGTTTAATGGTAAACAAACATTGCCTGTACTACTTTGTAATTAAGTGAGTAAACATTACATCAAATTGTTTATTTCAGCTACACTAAGCCCTCCTATTTATTTAATGACATTTTCTAAACCCATTACTCTTAAACCACATTGCTTTAAATTAGTTATGATCGTTAACAACCTATCCCTTAAAACATCTGGTTTCTGTCTTTCTGAGCAATAAGTAATAAAGTAGCAACTGTATGCAGATAAATAGCAACCCTTAAACTTGCGTTTAAGATCAAGTTGATCCAATAACTAAGCACGAGTTGCTCACGAGTACCAGACTTGTGCAGTGCTGCTGCTCCCTACTCCTCCTCGCTCCCACTGCTGGAGGAGCTGCTGCTACTCGAGGAGGAGCTGTGCCCGTGGTGACCCATCTTGTGAATCGCGTACGCCCCGAGCCCCACCCCGGCCAGGGGAAGTCCGTACTTCAGCGCCTTTTTGTGTGCCTTCTTCTGCTTCTTCATTGCCTTTTTCTGTAATATTTAATTGGTGACAACTAAAAATGTAATTAGAAACAAATATATAAAAGAGGAAAAAATGAGGAAGCTTGTGTGCATACAACAAAATACATGAATACATTAACTAACACGTAACAACAATGGATAGGTCTGCTAAATTGAAATGCTATGCAGATAAACCTTAGTATGAAAAATTAATTGTTAAGAGTATTATAAAAACAGAGAAGAAGCCTTTTTGATAAAAATAACTTTGAGGACACAGTAAATGAGTGTTAGGATGTGTAAATTAATGTTATCTACATTGATGGTGAAATCCTTAATTCACCCTATATTTACATAAAATACATAAACAATACTTTGGTCTTGGTCTATAGGTAGGGTAACAACAAAAACAAGAGTTTTAACACGTTCGCTGCGCATGTGCTGATATCGGGACATCCTTGCATCATTTCGCACGCTCGTGTCCACATATCGGGACATGCCTCTTTTGAAACTAAACCAGTCAGTCTGAACTGAGCACCTGGTCGATTCACGTGATATGTTGTGAGCGTGTAGGGGGGGTCCCGTAGTGTTGCCGGGCGGCGTCAGTTTCCGGATCCAGCGTCTGTCTCGATTGGCCTTGGCTGCGCGCGCACGCCGCACGGCCGGAAACGGTTTCCCGCTCTTTATTGTAACTAAACCAGTTAGTGTTCGAGGCAGGTGATTTACTGTCTGTTTGTAGTGCGGGTCACGTTGTGTTGTCGGGCGGCGTTACTTTTCGTATCGGCCGCGTATTTTGTGCGTTTTTTGGCACATTGTTCTGCTTATTTCGAGCTGTCTTCTTGTGGCGTTATATATTGTATTATAGTGGTTTTATAATGTAAATATTGTATATAAGTTATAGTGATAAGAATATTTATCAGTATAGTACGTTTTTACCAAATAATAACATTGTGACTGTCATTTCATGTGACTGTAACTATGTGTGTACATGCGACGGGTGCTACGGTCCCGAAATCGACCGGACCTTTATGACGTTATTAGCGGCTAAACTAAAGTTCTGGAATGCTTTTATACCACATGGTTGGTCTTCTATTCGTCATAGGAAAGTAAATCAACAATAAAAATGTTTCAGCATCCACGAAAAATTCAAAATTTTTCGTGCACAGCGAACGTGTTAAATTGAGAAACTTATTTCACAGAAAACTATAATAAACAAAATAATTATTTCATTTTGGAGTTCTGCAATGCATAACAGTCCAACAGTGAAACTGAAATACTAAATACGAGTATTTTCCTAGGCAGTTATTGTGGTTCAGTTTTCACAAATTTGTTGTATAGATTTCCTTATTCTTCATAAACTCATTCAAAGACATAAGGCTATGAAATTTGTAGAGGTCTGCGGATATCCGAGAAGCCGGTTCGGTTTCGGATTGGATCCGAAGGCTTTATCGATATCCGATAAGGTCTAGTATATATCCGACTTATTCGGATAGACTGTATATCTGAGGATAAAAAGGTAGAAACGAAACAATACATATGTTTGGACCATTAATAAACATTTTGACTCTTGACGTCGTTCAAGGTAACATATGACGCAATACCTGTTACTTTTAATGTTTTCGGTACGTACGTAACTCGTTTCAATTCACTGATACGATATTTGTGTAATCATGTATCGTATTGCGATACACGGTGGATCGTATCGCGATTACATCATTTTAGCAAACAGAATGAATACGTTTATAAAGAGAAATGTGTGATTGCGAACGTTTTTGATAGTAAACAACCGCAAATTTATACAATATTGCAACTCGATGTCGATTCACGATTCACGGGATAAACGCAGACAACGAGACAACAGTAGTGGATAACTGGTGAATAAGTCGATAATTTTTTGTCGATAGTTGTTTTCCGTTAGTATCAACTTCTCACGAGTGCAATGAGCTCTTATACAGTATTCAAAAGTTGCATTATGCAAATGGAAATTTTAGTGTATGAAATTTAAAATTGCTGCTACTGATATTTTCCTTCCATTCAATACAATTAAAAGACACTGAGTAAAATATTGTTTAAGCGCAAAACGAGTTGCATAGCTTTATATACGGCGAAGTTTCCCAGTATGATCAACGAGCTTAATCCATATATAACTCTTTTACTCCAAGAAAAGACTTCATTTGTTTACCCCGGACGAGAACTGTAGTATACTCGTCGAGTATCTTTACGACGACGGATTCACGAAGGCATCGCTTAGTTTTCTATTATTTAATTATACAGATTTCATCGTTCAGATATTATTTGATTTTGTTAAATTCATGTCTTTAAAATCGAACCGAAAAGGAAGCTTGATATGTACATTCTTTATAAAGAATGAAGCCGATAATAGTGAACTTTCCGAATGTTTGAAATGCAAGTTGACACTTTGTAGTCTGTTTATATTCCGGTGACAAACTAGGTTAAACGAAGTTTCTAATTTGTAGTAAGCAAAATGAATTTGAACTAGGCCTAGTTATCAAATTCATAAAACAAAGGAAATTCTTTGGTTATGGAAGTTTTGGGTTAGCTCATACAGAGTTGAAGCCCTATACTGAATCATTGTTTCAGTAGGGCCTGATTGCCTTTGTCGTGCTAGGCCTTTAGTGTTTTGTGATGTCTGCTTTGCTATCAACATCGGTGATTCCGGTCTTTTAAATAGGCTGTAATCATATTTAAATGTTTCCTTGTTTCTCTTGCCTGATCATATGTTTATGTTTGTTTTTTTACCTGGCCTACACCCAGATAGGCTAAGGTGTTATAGCATAATGACAAGGGTTAATGATAATCAAGGTGACATTACATGATTTGAGTAGCCTAACCTAGGCCTACTTTATTAAATTACTATACTATTATACTTATATCTCCTATACCTCCTTATATATCCTATACTTTTATCTTATACTTATATAACCATTAAACATATTTCTTGTATTTTTCACTGCAGAAAAGATTAAATTTTTATATTATGTACAGAAGTTGGTATATTGCTCCTCCAATTAGACATGCTGTTTTCTGGTGGGGTTATGTGTAGTAATTACTCAGAAAGATACATTAGTACAAATAATAACCACTTGTTGTGTTTTGAATCAAATTACTTAAATAGCTAAATAGCTAATTAAATTGCTTAAATATTGTATATTTATATCTTGCAAGAAAAATGAAAATGTTAAGTTCCAACCTGAAAATACGGAGTTTTAGAGATCAGGGTAAAGTAGGCTAAATATCCGAATCCGAAAATTATCCGATCCGAAACCCTTACTATCCGATCCATATCTGATCCGAATCTAAGCTATCCGAACCGAAACCGATCCGAACTAAAAATTCACTATTCGCACACCTCTAGAAATTTGTATTAAAATCTTGTGAAAGAAACAATCAAATACGGTAAATGGGGACTGCAAAAGTTGGGAGAATATTATAAGAAATCACAACTAGTGAATAGTGGTTTGAGTCATTAACTAATGGCAACAATGGAGTAGTACGATAAGAGTTTGGAGATTGCAAGCAAAAAGCCTCAACACTCCCTTCAACCAGATCTTAGAAAGTTATAAATCATATACTGAATATGACCAATTTAATAAGAATGCGACACTCACAGGACTAAGGTGGCCGGTGAGCGCAGCTCCTGCTAGTCCCCCTGCCATTGCAGTTCCCAGGCCCCCACTCTGAAAAAGAAAATCACAAGAAAGATAGTAACAAGATTTAACATACCGAGATTAAGGTTACATTTATTTATGCTTGTCAAGATTCCTAAAACAAAAAGTCTAAAATAAATCAAACACATTATATTCATCTATTAAGAGACAAATACATAACTCAAGTCTGCTCGGTATTCTCTCAAATATATCATGTTGTTAAAAAGGTAATGTTTTAAAAATTCCAGTTAATTTCCTGACAGCAATTTCATTTTTTTTTATTCAAAAATTTTTATTTTTCCGTAAATAAACTACAGTAGTAACCCATTTAAGACAGTAGCCAGAAAATATGACAAGAATTTTAAAATCATTACAAGAAATTATTAAATAAATAATAAATGTACACAAAAATCAGGTTGTAAGCTCCAGCATTAGACACAAACAAAGAACGAAACATTGTGCAAAGCATATACATTGCAGCCTAAGGCTACGGTTACTATGGATGCGATTTCTGACGAAAATCTGTTCTGACGAGTTCGTCCGAAACCCTCGTCAGAACAAGGCGGTTACAGTGTACGCGTTCTCTCAGTTCTCTCTTCTGATAGTCAGTACGTGTTAAAGCCGCCCAGCAATGGATGAACTCGATGAACAATATTTACTTGAAAGCCCGTTATTAAAAATAGTGTTGTTGCAAAGGGAAAGAACAGAACATGTTAACCCGATATTTGGTAGTAGAGACGAGAAAGGAGAGTTTGAATTGTTATTTAAAGATTTAAGTGACCAACCGGAAAGATTTTTTGAATATTTTCGGATGGAACCAGCAACATTTGAATACATCCTACAGGGGATAGAAGAAAGAATAACAAAGTTCTCAAATTTTCGTAAATGTATTCCAGCACAACAAAGACTGGCTGTTACTTTAAGGTGAGTTTTAACAATGTTTTTAATTTTTACTTCGGGTCAACGTGGGTACTGTGAACGCAAATGACAACTTTTTCAGATAATATCACTTTACAAAAAGTTTAACTAATATTCTAAATGTGATCCTAGTCAGTACCTGTCATAGCCGCTCAGCTAAATGGATGAACTCGATGAACAATATTTTCTCTGATTCAAGCTGTTCACAAATTACCCACTTCCATTTGCATGTGACAAAAAATAAGCGTGCAAACTCGATTTCAGTTAAGCGCTATAAAATTGTTGGAAAATAAGGTAGATGTGAAAATAATATTAAATTGCCAGAATAATTAGAAACAATGTATTTAATTAATCAAAAAAAAATTATTTATAAAATGGAACACTGTAATTTGAATTTAGGTTAAATTTAAAAAGTGAAGACGCAAAATAAGTGAAAGTAAAGTAGCAGTAACATTGGAAAAATGTAACTTCCATTTTTTATTTTAAATCGGTTGGAGTTACACTTGAAAAGAACGAAGCAAGGTCCTCATGTTGAGCTGTACTCAGTGGAGTTGGTGTTTGTGAACGACTTTCCCAAGTATCAGTCGTTGATGAACCACATGGGGAAGAACCATAGTTAAGTGGAGGATGGGGGATTGGCTGTAGTCGATGTTGTCCTCCGAATCCCGAGAAAAGCTCCTCATCACAAAACACTTGTTGTAGTTTGGTCCTCACAATCATTTTTCTTTCTTCCGGTATTTTTTGTAAAAAAGGTAGTAGGCTCATAAGAAAGTGGTAGTCTGGATCTTCGTTTCGGGAAGCATTTCTCTCCTTAAACATCTGTATTTTTTCCTTTTCTAGCATAACCAATTTTTTTACTGCTGCGGCATTACTCATCTTGCAAATTTTTTTATTAGGAGCCTTAAAACTCTGTGGGGGTGTAGTTTCTTTCGCTGTGTTCTGATGTGATTCGATAGTTTCTGTTTCTGAATCTGGTTCGTTTGCAGGGGGATCATCGGGATCAGGGGGAACAGCAGTAGATGAGTTCTGGGTGTCGTCATCAAATGTTGTCTCGCTCATGACATTACCTTGCAATTTTCTTTTGTGGATCGTGTCCTTCAAAAACTCCAAGCTTTTGAAATAGGCCCATTTAGGTTCATTGGTTATTCCTCCTTCGTCTCCGCTCCTTTTTATTTGAATCTTGCTCCATTCTTTACGAAAAGTGTCCCTCAAACCACGCCACTTAGTTTTGGCTGCTTCACCTGCAATTATGCAAAGTTATTAAGTTGGTGCAAGGGGTTTAAAAAAAATTGTGAATACGTAGATTATATTAAGGAAATAATTGTTTTCGCCATACTACTGTGAAATCACCTGTTTTCGTTGTATGTTTATCACATGCGAAAACTCATCATAACATTGTTTACTACCGAAAATGAATGTTTACTAAGTAAAAGTAATGTTTACTATCTTTTTGGATTTTTTCGTAGTAAACAAACAAAAATTTGTTATTGCCTCATCCACTAAAATGGACGTGCCGGTATTCCAATAACGGTTTTTACTTCAAAAAATTAGTTTTTGTAGTATGGCGAAAAGTATCGTTCAAAACACGAGTGGAAAGTGGTACTGCACATTCTCGACCATATGTTTAAAGTGCTCGATAAATCTCGCACTTCAAACATATAGTCTCGAACGTGCAATGACCCACTTTCCACTCTTGTTATGAAATATACTATTTCCCCTAATAAATAAGGCCACTTTTTGGTCCTAATTATGAAGACAACAAAATGTTTTTAGTTCGAAATATGTCACAGTGATTTCTGTGATTTTATAAAGTTATTTACAAAATATAATGGCATTGTTAATGAAACTCGAAGGAAAAATATTTTCCTATTAAATACAACAAATTATAGCCTAAGCTTTATTATATCTAGTAATTTTGTAATACTTGTTTCAGATTTCTATCAACTGGCATTTCATTTCGAGCACTCAGCTTCTCCTACAGAATTTCACACTGTGCAATCCGTAGCATAGTTTACGAGACATGTCAAGCAATATGGGAGGTCTTCAGCGGTACTCATTTGTCTTTGCCTTCTGAAGAGGATTGGAAAACCATAGCGAGTGACTTCTACAACAAATGGAATTTCCCTAACTGCATTGGGTGTATAGATGGAAAACATATTCGCATCAAATGTCCCAAAGAAACAGGGACTATGTATTACAATTATAAGGGATATTTTTCTATTGTATTGCAGGGAATAGCAGATGCGAATTACAGGTTCATACTTATTGAAGTTGGGGCCTACGGTAAGCAATGCGATGGGGGAACCTTTGCAGACTCAAATGTTTATCATCGGCTTGAAGGAAAAACTTTAAACATACCAGACGATGAAACTATTCCATCAACCAACATTGCAGCACCCTTTGTTCTGTTGGGTGATGATGCCTATCCTCTGAAAAGGTATTTACTAAAACCATACTCAAGACAATTACTTACTGTTGAAGAACGGATTTTTAATTATAGACTATCAAGGGCCAGACGGTGCGTGGAATGTGCCTTTGGTATTATGGTCAGCAAGTGGAGGTGTTTAAAAACTGAACTCCAAATCAATCCAGACAAAGTAGACATAATAGTTAAGTGCGTGTGTCTATTGCACAACTTAATCATTGACAAGGAAGGTCTTGCTTTTCAAGATATGGACTTTGAGTCCGTACACGATGTGCCAGTTTCACGGAGATACAATCACTACGGAAGAATCGCAAATAACGCTAGAGAAACCTTGAAAAGTTATTTTGTTAGTCCAGCTGGTGAGATCCCGTTTCAGTATGATCTAATATAATAATAATGTTATAAAATGTCAAGTTTCAATCAATAACATGTGAACCCTTAATTGGTACAAACCTACATGACATTAAAAGATTTTACTTACTGGTAGTGTTGAGTTCTGCTGCAACCTTATCCCAATTTCTCCGAGCAATATCTCTGTTGTGGTAATTTTTATCTCTCATGTCCCACAAACACCTGTTCTCGTACACAAGACCGATTAATTTATCAATATCCATGGTTACTAAATTCTAAAATTCTACGCACAGGGTGAAACAGTCGCTGGTCGCACGAAAAAATCAAACTTGTTTGATCGCACAAATCGTTCTGACGACTTCGTGTCTTTTCTGACGCCAAAGTCGCTGCCACTGTAAACAGTATCATTAGAAAACAGGCTTTTGTTTGTTCGGACGACTTCGTACGAAATCGTCAGTGCTCGTCAGAACAGATTTTCGTCAGAAATCGCATCCATAGTAACCGTAGCCTTTTACCATGAATAGGACCATGATATATTTTGCGATGTTAATGTTTTTAAAGACGCAATCTATCTAATACTGTCTATCAAAGATGAAAATATCATGTATTCAAAGAAAGTGTACATTTAAGTAGGACTTAACTGTACGTAATGATGTTAATGCAGGCCCTAAGTGAAAATTAACACATTACTTTAATTCATTAAAATTAAAATTACAGTTTTCAAATAAATTAGGTGTACGCTTATTCTGGGATGAACATTTTTTTCAGAATCAGAAATCAAAGAGAAACATAATCTCTTAATGTTTAAAAAGGTAATTTTCCAAGAGGGACTGTTGTGATAGCTTTTAGTGTAGTATGATAATAGTCTTGTTTTGTTTGTTTGTTTATTTTGAGGTAGGAAGAAGTGATCATTCTCTGAAATAATATTGCAACCCATTATCAGACATTCTTATACAAGCAAATTGCCTCCATTATACAAAAATTATTATTCTGTCAAATGTTTACATGTTGGATGATATTTAAATGAAAACATTTACCAAACATTACGATTTTTATCTTTAAACATTATTATTACCAATCTATAAAAATATATCACATAAAGAGTAAAACAGTGTGGGTAGAGTAAGGATTATAATAATCTAATAATCTTATTATTATAATAAGAGGGCAAATTTATAATTCGGTACTTAGCAAGTTCCTATGACGGTTCAGCGGATGACTTAATGTAATATATTTGCTTTTCATAAATACTTTTCATGAATAAAATTAATTTGACCAGAAAGAATATCAGTAATTTTTATTATTTCTCATTCTTATTATTAATAATTTAAAAACTGTCATAAAATATATTTGGCGTTATTAATGGTCATCAATCAACCTGAGGAATTTTTTCTTGTAGGATTATTTTGTTGTAAATTTTTACAAAATTAAAAAAACAACTAAAAATATTTATAATCATCGTTATTTATTTTTTTAGAGTTTGTAATACAAATAGAGTTTTTAAATACAAATTTAACATCTAAATTGGTAGTTGAGTGTCAGACTTTTAATGCATTGGAAATGAAAAATGCCTGCTCCAGGGTATTCAGTGCTCACTGGTAAGAAATGTTTTAAAATCAAGGTATGGCAAACCTATTTGAAAATGTTCCTTCAAGGGGAAAAAGGGAAGACACCTACAAAAGATTGATTATTTTGACCAAAGTGGGGTAGGAAACCTAAAGCTGTTGTAAACAATCAAATATCTTTGTACAAACTCTGTTCTAAATCCCTTTGTTTCCGTCTGCCTGCATAAATGTGATTCAAATCAAATCAAATCCCTTATTGCATATACCATTTCATATTACAATTTGTAAAGCAAACAGGTACATTGTCAAGAGAAATATAAACTATACTAACAACTAAAAGTATATATATATATATATATATATGTAAAACAATAATAAAAAAGATTACTGAAGATTATCATTTAAAAATTCATCTGTACTATAGTACAACTTTTTGAGTTAAATATACTTAATTTGTTTGGGGAATTTTTCAACAGATAGTCCCTTAAGAGACTGTGGAATTTTATTATAAATTTTGAGGCCCATGTACAAAGGGATTTTTTTCTAATTTAGTCGTCCGGTGTGCTTGATATTGATACAGATGATTATTTGTTGTGTTGTAATTATGCTTAAAGGTGTAATTTAGTACAAATATGGGGATACTGATGGACAAAAGTTGCAATTTCTAAAATGTACAAGCATGGCAGTGGAAGGACATTTTAAATTTTAAAAAAAGGTTTACAGCCAGGACCTAATTAATAGGTAAGCCTCTAGGCTTGAGTTGATTTGGCGCCCCCCCCCTCCACAAAACCTTCCTAGGAAAAGGTTTCAAAACTTAAGACTTAAAACTATGTCGATATTTGTCAGTTTCGGTTCTCAAAAGTTTTATTTGTTTATGGGGAAAACCGAATTCCAGAACTTATATCTCTGGTTTTAGCTATATCGTAAATTACGGCCAGATCGCGTAAAACCGGCCACAATTGGTCATCACACCACGTAATATCGCCGTAAAAGACGACTGGACCACGCACCATCAACGTACTAGATGACCGAACCACGTCATAGTTGTCATAAATGACGATCGCACCACACTTTTTAAAAATTAATGACGATCGCACCGCACTTTTTAAAAATTAATGACAATCACACCGCTATCCCCTGAAACAGACGACTGGACCACGTGATATCAACCGTAATTGACGACCATATCGTGTAATCACAGCCACAATTGACGACCGTTCCGCGTAATCGCAGCTGTAATTGACGATCGTACCACGTGATATAGGCCAAAATTGACGATCGCACTATGTTATATTGGCTGTAAATGACGATCGCAATGCGTAATCACGGCCATAAAAGATGATTGCACCGCAGTTGATCGTTTCCAGGATATAATCCCATCTCGAAATAATCCTGAGGTAAAATAAATCCCGCCCGAAAAATGAAATTATTTTTCTCTCTGAAATTTCCCGAAATTTCGGGACTTGTCCATCCCTAATCACGAGCTAAGGAAGAATTAAAATAACCTTCTGTCAAAGTGTCAAACTGAGAATAAAGCAGGTGTGGGGACGACAAAGGGCGCGTGGAACTCAATTCTTCCAGCCAATTGATCACCGCAATTCCAAAATTGTATGTAACAGATATTGAGCCCCTACAGCGCCCCCTGGCTGACTGGCGCCCTAGGCTGCTGCCTAGTCAGCCTAATGGTTAATCAGTCCCTGTTTACAGCTGGTTGTTTTTTTAATGTGGCAAAGAGTTCTAATGATTCTATTCTAATGATTTTTGAGCTGTAAAGACATTTTCTGTGCCAGTTGCCATGCCCCAAATAATAATTCCATGTTTCAGAATTGACTGAGCATAAGCATAATATGCAGTTAAACAAACATCTAGTGACACAGCATTGACCAATATACGTAATGCATATCTAATAGAGCTTAGCTGTTTACTTAAAACAATAGTGTGATCCATTGAGTATCCATTTGAGATTGCAGTCTACATGAATACTCAGCACCTTACCCACTTTAGTTGAACTTATTCTGGTTGTGAGTATATCAGAAGCATTTTAGTGAAAACTGAATTGTGTTTGTTTTGTTCTCTTTTAGCAGAAGACCATTGAGCAAAAACCAGTCACTTAAATGTTGTACTATACCACTTATATAATTTGTTAGTACTTCTGAAGTTCTTTTGATTAAAACTGATGTATCGCCTGCAAAGAGAGTATTATGTTCTGGAAGCTGTCGTGGCAAATCATTGATATAAATTACAAAAAGGAGAGGCCCAATTATTGAGCCTTACGGGACTCCATATTTAATGCTGTACCATTTTGAAATTTTTTTTGTATTTTATGACTATTGTTCTATGTTTATGATCTGCAAGATTCTAGAAGCTCAATGACTAATCCCTGTAACCCCAAATCAAACATCTTCTTTACTAGCAGACTATGATCCACACAATCAAATGCCTTGGCAAATAACAGATCACTCCAGCAGTATGCTGCGACTCGTCCAAGGCCTCCAAATCAGTGTTTACAAAAGAAAAAAGTGTGAACTGGGTATTACAACCTCTGCGAAAAACAAATTGTTCGGGACTAATTAAACTGTTTGACCCTAGATAATTTATTATTCTCAGGTGAATAATTTTTTCATACACCTTAGAAATATTGCTTGAAAGGGAAATTGGACGGTAATTTTTTATATCGTTACCGTCTCCTTTTTTCAATACCGGTAATATCTCGGAATATTTAAGCAGATCTTGAAAAATACCCTCTTTCAGTGACTGGTTAATCAGAACAGCCAGAGCTCCCGAAATAACACCTGTAGACCACTTCAACAGTTTTGCTGGAACTTCGTCCCAGCCACAGGCTTAACCAGTAGATTATCAGTTATATCGATTATCGGATAATCCAGCCAAAGGATATCCGGTGATTAGTAATCAATACAGGATATCTAAGGTGGATAATGCTGATGGTGCTTGACAAAATTATAACTGATATTTTTACACTGTTTTGAATTAGCCCATAGATGCACACCTCTTTAAAACTATTACTTTTGGTTATATTAAATATTTTTTAAGCGAAAAGTTCAATGTATTTTGGAATTATAGAATATGGCTCTCCTTAACATTTTCAAGATGCAAAGCTTATTTAAAAACAGCGAGGTCAGCTTATTTAATAACAACAATTGTTATCAACATTTTTTAAACAACAAATTTAAAACTTTTAAGGCAAATGATGCCATGATGCTTTTTCTTACAACAGTGTTTATTAGCAAAGTGGAACTCATCCAAGATCTGAAATTTTGTTAGGTGCCACAAAATTACAAGTTTTGTGATGGCACTTTTGGTAAACACTTCCTAACTTTGTTTAATAATAATCCCAAATACTAGAGATGTGAGAGTACAGGTTTTTTAAGTTAAGTCGAGTTCGGGTCGAGTAAATGGCAAAAGATCTGAATCTTGAGTTCGAGTCGAGTAAACAAATAAAAACACATAGGTCGAGTTGAATTGGATCAAAACTGTGTATAGGTTCCATTTATAAATGTTTTATTAACACGTTCGCTGCGGCCCACCAATGGCGGGCGTACGCCGAGCACGGCAGCGAACTAGATTGGCACAGACAAATTCAATTATTTCGGTCTGATGAATCACAAAACAGCGGTGCGGTGATGTGCTGCATTTCCACGAGACTGGACGTAGTTCGCTGAAACACCCACAGGTAGCAGCACTGCCTGGGTACTAGCCATTTCCCTTGTAATGTCAATTACAGGGAGAATATCCCAGAAATATGGGGCAAAAACTGGTTTTTTGTCCCTTATGAACGGGAATTTTACGGGGAAATTTACTACCAACCTACACCAAAATAAAGCTCGCATTCCTAGCTAAAACGCTGACATAAAATACCCGTCCTCACCAAAGTGCTGCCAGCACGAGACCAAATGGAACTTGCATGTAGACAGAGCGCCTTGTGGCGCTCTCAGAGCGCGACGTTGTTCTGCCGAGCGCCACATGGCGCTCGCCGCAGCGAACGTGTTAAAATATACTTTTCTAGTCACTATGACCTGAAAATAACAATAGGAAGTAAAATAAATAGATTCCTGCTTCATTGGAAAAAGGCAAGTATATTTATCTGAAAATAATCATTCCAAAGTAATTGCATACAATTTTGCCATGAAGATAAAAATACTTTTAATTTTTGGTATTCAGGTTTTTATTTAGCCTATATGGTAATAATTAACAGTTTCATTAAAAAATAATCTGTTTTTTATTTTTTATTCCCTCTTTTTATTTATCCTACGTTTTGTATATTATGTTTAGGCCTACGCTACATCTTTCTACGAATGGAGAAAATAAAATTACATTTAGGCCTATAAGTTAAAATAAACTTTATTTTAGTATTTAAAAGGCCTATTACATGGTAAACATTAGGCTACTTACTTAACATACAAAATGTATTTACTAACATCTGAGCATTAATTTTAACCATAATATTCATGTATTTACTAACATCTTAGCATTAATTTTAACCCTAATATTCCTAATAAGAACAATCAGTTAGTAACAAAATGAAGATATGTTTGAAAGTGCCTGGCAAATCAATTGATGAAATTGAAGCCATGTCTTAAATAGAGTTTTAAAATATTACAAATTATTAAAAAAATCATGAATGAAACTTAACCCTTTGAGTGCCACAGCGTCGCTCACAGCGACGCGATGTGTTTACGCATAAATTGCCGAGCGTCACTGACAGCGACTCTCGGTATTTTACGTAGTACTTCATATCAAAACAAGGTACTGGCTTTCAAAGTATTTTGTTTTGATCCAGAAGCTTCCAGCTATCAGATCTACAGCAATTTCGTTGCCTTTGGTCTGTTAGCAGACCCTAATTTAGTCATCTCTGTCGCAGATGTCGTCTGTATTTGTTGTTGTGTAATGTTATATGTTTGTTGTTGACGTAAATATCACTTATATTATTGTTATTGAAGTTATACTTTAGTGTTTTTTACTTCCTATTTACGTACGAAATAAAAATAAGTAGCAGAATGGATAGAAACTACTTGAGTAACCTTCGGGAATTAGTTTACAATGATCTTGGAAACAGTGTCATTGTCCTAGATTCGAAGTTTTTGTAAAAGTAAAATATACACATACATCTTTTGTTTTCTAGTTTATTGTGCATTTCATTTACTTTGGTAGGCCTAATGCTTATATACTAGTAATAATAAACATGTTTACTGACAACAAACTAAAAAATAATATTTGTTATATTACAAAATTGTACTTCAACGTTGCTTAGTAACCACAACAATGAGAACCCTAGGGCCTTTTTTGAATTGTAACATATTTTCATTTATTTTTTTGCAAACATTAATTGATATTGATGATTTATACATCAGTTTTGATCAGCATTTTCTGCTCTTTCTGCCTATTGGGTTGAAAAATATCAAATTAAATTTTTAGCATAATTTATGTAAGTTAAAGTTGAAAAAAAAAAATTGTTTTATATAAAAACATATTTTTTAAGCCCCAATTTATTTTCTGATTATAGTTACTTTATACTATTTCATAGAGAATTTATTCATAAACAAAATAAATAAAAAATTACATCGATACCTCTAAAATTGTATTTTATATGATATTTTATGTAAACTACTACATTTTTCATTGAAATTAGCCTGGCAATTTATGCATAAGAAATGGCCATGATGCCGCGGCACTCAAAGGGTTAAACAAGGCCAAAACAAAACACTTGTCTTTAAAAACAGCTCAATGCCAAAGAACAGTTGAGACTAAAATTAGTTGATTAACTCAATTTAAATTATCATGGAACGAAAAAAAGGCACAAACTTCTTATGCTTAGATATTAGATTTCATTACAGATATGTTTTTGATATTTTACTTTAAAAAATGCAAGGTTAGGTTAACCTAAAAGTGGACTATACAGACAGTGTTCATACCACTCAATCTGAAGGTCCTGGTAAATCCTCCATTTTGGTGTAAAGAGAAACACAAATTTATAAGCCACATCTTACTTATGTATTAATAAAACACTAAAATCCACATTACAACTCTTAACACCTCAAATGCGTGAGTTCACACTCAATTTGCATTTACAGACGACGCGCGGCCGCGGACGACCCTTGGTATCGGCAGACTAAACTCGGTTGAAACTTTCGAGTTTCAGTAAAACCTCGAGTTTCAGTGTCGAACTCAGCTCGAACTCGAAATTTTGAGTACTCGCATATCCCTACCAAATACCAAGGAGCAAAATGTCTCTATTACTTGCCTTCAAGTGTAGTGTATTTTTTGTTCATGTTCAATAAAACTTTGAGAATGTAAAGAAAATGTTCTTCTCCCCAGATGATTTCTCATCAACCTAACATAAGGTACTGCCTTGAAACCTAGCAATCTATTATACTAGTTGAAGGTTAGTTTGGCATATAATTTGGCATTTCTAGCTTTAACCGGTTCAAAATGGCGGTCATCGGTCATTTAATTTTTTTAGCTTATTATCTTGAAAGCAGCAAATTTTCCAGTACCTAACTGAATTTTACATTAATAAATGTAAAATTGTAAGCCAAAAAAGATGTTGAAAACATCTTTAAAATCACTCACTGGCCATAGCTGAGCAATTGCTATTTTGACGTGTAAAATTGTGGGTTTTACATGGAATTAGCAACATTTTACAAATTACAATTACTCGGTGATTGGTTGGGGTCATCTTTAAAATCTTTACACTGTCCTTTCTTCCTTAAAATTCCACAATTTTTTAATTTGTAAATCAGGAACTTAATAATTTGCCGTTTTCAAGATATTAAGCTTTAAAAAAATTGGATTGGCCACCATTTTGGAACGGTTAAAGCTATAGATGCCAAATTCAATAACAAACTAGCCCTCGATTTGTAACAGTGTCAAAAGATAGCATACCTGAAGTTACCACCACAACGCAAAGGGAATCAGTTTATTTGAACTTAGTAAAGGTGAAGATAAAACAAAATAATAATGCCAAAAGATCCTACACCTTCAGTTACTATCACTATTAAAAAGAAATTTGCTTCATTAACAAATAATAAAAGTAGAAGGAGGGAGTCCAGATATTTTTTCACCCAGCGTATAAATTTAAATAAAAGTGTTTTGGAACCTGGGGGACTCAAAACTAAAAGCCATCATGGTCTCAGAATTAAGTCTTACAATGCCACATACTGAAATAGCTTATAAGGGCAATTTGCTACAAAATGTGAAACCGTTAATTTTGTTGATTAAAGTAATGCTACATCACAGCAATCAATAAACAAAATCATTACAAAAGCCAATTACAAAATACTCACTTTTCCTAACAATTTGTTGCCTATTGCAGTGCCAGCAATAGCCATTCCCGCTTGTTCTAACACTGAAGGTTTTTTGTAAGCAGGATAGCTGTTTGCACTCGGGTAAGCTTGTGGGTTCTGACCAGGATATAGAGGTGTATGCTGGACAGTGTTTGGCTGATAAGGATACTGGGTGGGGTAGGGTGAGGGGGTAGAAGCAGGAAATGATGCTGGGTTTTGCTGGAAAATTACACATATATTAAAGCAAACACAGACACTTTGGACTTAAAGCAAGAGAAGAGTCAGTCCATTAAGATTACTCTTTTTTATCTATTTACAAAGGATCAAGATATAAAACCTAAATTTATTCACTGTGAATATGGGACTTTTAACTTTTTTGTACAAACAAACATAGTTTACAGACCTGCTCTGTTCCAAATCTTACTTATGAGTGGGGACAACCCAGGTTTCGGCCCTCATCCCTAGCCCACTAACAAGGGCTATCTTGAACAACTATCATTGAGGTTTGTCATGTAATTAAAATTAAAACACCCTGATACAAAATACATGAAAATACTCGTGACATGGAAGTGCCTTCTAGGCCTGGTTGTGGCGTGTGCTGTACGGTGTCAGCTGGTACTGAAGCACTGGCCCCAGTGAAGAGGTCCAAAACCAATCTTATCGTCACATGTTAGCAACTACTATGACAGGAACAGGTTTGTAAACTATTTTAGCTTGAAAACCAAATAGTATATCCAATCAATCATATGAATGGTTCAGTTTTAAAATGTTTGGCAATTCTTAAAACTGAAAATACCTAAATATAATTTTGTTTTAGGTACCTTCTATTTATTTACATGTACAAAAGTTACTTTAGTTTAAATGAAATGTAATTGTTTGGTGCTGGAATATATTCTTTTTTTGTTTTATGAAATGTCTGTTCTAAAATGTTAGCAATGGACTCTCATTCAAAGACTACGGGAAGACTCAGTCCTCAGGTTGGAAAACACCAACCTAACAGACAGTCTGTTGACCATTGTTTCAAAGTGTGTTGGATGCCAGTTAGAAGATTATGCATTAAACTAGTCACTTATAAAATGTTATAAAGCATGTATGAAATATGCTTGGCGTATTAAATAAGGAACTTTTTCTTTCTTTTCTCCTTAATGATGGTGATTGAGAAAATTATAACTGATATTTTTACACTGTTTTGAATTAGCCCATAGATGCACACCTCTATAAAAACTATTACTTTTGGTTACAACAGCATGAAATGGAACAACATAGAAAACAACAGCCATCGTTGTAGGTAATCCAATCAGATAAAAAGTTAAAAACCTATTGCATTAAATATCTATGATAAAAGTAAGAATTATTGACTCACAGGATAGTGCCCATGTGAGGCTGCTCTTGGATATCCAAAGCCTGGGGCAGGCATGTGACCTGGTACAGGCATTTGACCAGGCACAGGCATCCCATAGCCTGGTGTAGGCACGGCTCCAGGCATTGGCATGTTCATGGAGTTTCCAACTAGACCTCCGCCATACTCAATGGATATCAAACTGACATCACCATCAACTGCCAAATGAGTCACTCGATTATGTGGAATACGGTGCTCAAACTCTGTGTAGTGTTGACCATTTATAGCAATCTGAAAATTTAAAAAAATGTATTCCATTGCCTTGGTTCTTAGTATAACTACATAATGTCAGTGAACCAATATGCCTTTTGCAATTAATGGGAATGTTCAGTATATATTTTACTAGGTCTACCATAATATTACACCATTATTCGGAATATTAACGTTATTATTACAATTAGAATAAAAAAGGATCGTCAAAAGAAATCTAAAATTAATTATTACTAGTGATCGCCCAGAGATCGAAATTCGACAAAAAATAATTCTAGGTAAACCCAAAGAGCACATAGGAATAATAGCCGATTGCGTGAATGTTTTGCCACATCCTGCATGAGCAGTTAAAGAAATGCTTATATGAACCAGTATTCTATGCTGAATTTCTCAAATAACCACTCTTCATCTCCTCCCTCTCCCCCTCCATCACCTTCTCCTCTCTCATACCTAGGTTTAATTTTTTCATTGTGAAGATAATACGGATAAGGAATGGGTGTTACCATTCCAGTAGTAAATAGTATTTGTTAATAGCATTAGTCCTGAAACATCTGCTCTTACTCTTCTGCTAGCTTTTGTTATTATATCAGCTGTCAAATATACAATTCAGTTGATTACTGATCTTCCATAAGATTAATATTGAAACTTTGAAAGTCTGTGGGGCGTAGCCCTGAGGGCCGATGTAAATTATAATGGGTTTCTGCTCATCTATAGGACAATACCTTTCTAACAGTATGCATGAATTTCTCCTACGATGCACATAAGCTGAGAAAAAAGGAGGGACAGTTTTGTGCTTGTCTATTAATACTAAGATTACATCACATGGTATTGTTCCACGGAAAATGGAACTTAAATAACATTTTATGAATATGGACTGTTTTCAGATTATGGGACAATTTGTGTCTCTATCAAATAAAAAACAAAATGTAATACAAAATTCAAAACAAATTTATTCATTATCTTAACCCATCTTTATAAATAATGAAGATATGTAATAAAAAGATATTATTGAAAAATTAATGTGTTTTTTTTTATATTTATGATGAAAAATGTAATTTCTGTAACTGTCTACCTGACAGCTCTTTACCATTTAGGACGTTTGAAAATGAGGAAAAAAATGTATGCTCAATTTAAGTGGTGACTATCGTGTTTTTAAGTATTAATATTAGTGTTTTTTTAAGTTTTCATAACTCTCAATTAATTAATTTGACTAATATAATCAATAAAATGGTTGTCAATCAGTTTTTACATTCCCGGGAGGTCGATTTGAATTTCCCGCTGAACTCGCCGACGGCGGAACCGACCGTCCCAGGACAGAGTGATCGTATCATGGGAGGTTGTGCAACAAGTAGTTTATGGAGTTTTCAGTTTTATTACAAGTTATTAATGATTTATGAGGTAAATATTGTCCCTTACCTTTAATACTCATCATTCATTAACTTTAAAATACCAATTAATATTGGTTAAAACTTTGAATTACCTATTCTTTGTTGACGAAAAATCGATCAAGTTTAAAATAACCTCTTTATTCGGGTGATATATCGCGCCTTTTTCGTTCCATTATTTTTCTAAGTGGCAAACACCATTTCTGACACGGTCAATTCTGAAGCATTTCATAATATGATGGTTTCAGAAATGTGACTCCTCATCTGTAACGTTTTCTGGATGATGAATTCAAATGTTGCACTATATTTTTTTTATTTGTTATTATTCTTCATAAAATTAGCAATATTAAATAGCGAAACAATTTGTTTGTTTATATTTTGTTGAATGAAATATAATCCAGTAGGTTTTGTTTGAACATGTTTTAAGACTAAAAATATTGTGGTTCTCACTTGATTATTAATTTATTATTAATTCATTTTCTTTCATTCTTTGTTATTCTTTTATTAGCAATTGTATAATTAATTTTTCATAACTACACAGAAATATGCATACTCTTAGCCCAGCATGGCTGTAAATTAATTTATTCAAGTACAGTTTTTGTATATAAACTGTATAATACTAGGAATACGCTCATTCTTCCCGTAAGAGGATGAACGAAGACTGAATTTTTAATTATATATTTAAATAGACATGTTACTTATTTAGCTTTTGTTAACTTACACCTTGTTTAGCCAAAAACTTTTACAATAGGTCAACAAATATCTAGACCATATGCAACATATCTAAATAATTATAATTTCTTTATATTGTAATCTGACAGAGAAAGATTACAAATGTGTGAATGTACGAGTACAAATACTAAAGATTTCAACAGATTACTTTTATTTAAAAATACTTAGAGAAAATTTGAATTGATATATTATAAAACTAAGGAGCTTTGCAAAGGTCCGCAAGCATACGTTAACGTGTCTACTAAAATATGTTACAAACTTAAGAGATAAGAGACAACCGACAAAATTTGAAGTACCAGCTATCATACTAATCATTCTAATATTAAAAGCTGAAAGTTTGTGAGTTTGTTTGTTTGTTTGTTTATTAGTTTGTGGCTCAATCACGCTCTAACTACTAAATCGATTGAGCTGATTTGGTAGGAAGATTGCTAATAACCTAAAGTAACATATAAGCCTATTCACGTTTTAAAATCCCTTTATGATTTAGCCCCAATGGCAACTAAACTTCCCATGTTAAGCTTATGAGCATTAACATTTACTGGATCAGATTATAAATAAAACAGGTGTTCTGCATTTTATATTTTGAGTTCATTTATTTGTTTATATTTTGGTTTACATTTTTTTGCACCTTTAACCACGAAGGTACCTGTATCACAATAATGCCAGGGAAACGTAAATAAAGTTTTATTAGTGACCCGATTAACCGATTTATTAGCGGTTAGAAGTCAAGAAACTTAAAACACAAATGGAAAGCTTTACGGTAGGCAGCACACAGAGTAAAAGAAACGCCAGAAGAACAGCAACTTCAACGTGAAGAGCAAGCTCAGCGGCAGGCTCAATTTGAAAGGAACTGAAATGGCACTACGGCAGAGCAGTGATCTACAGAAACTATTGAGGAAGCTGAAGCTCGTACACGAGCTACTGCTGTAAGGTCTATGTCCAAAGGCAGCAAACGATCACCAGAAATACGTAGGGCGTCTTTAAAATTGCTGCCTTGACGCGACTCTTAGTCGGCTAACATATATCTTACTAACGCTATGTAGTGAGCGTGGAAGCCGCGATGGGTAACGCTAGTTATACTATAGTCGAATTAAAGTCGCTTTAGGATTGACTCTAGTGACACCTGTTAGGGCTAGTGGAAACCCATAGAACAGTAGCGCCTTGCCTGGCCAATGACGGGGCAGTTTTGACCAAACATTGCTTTATAGCAACCAAACCCATGTGCCCTAGAGTGCCAGTTTGCTTTTTGTTTACTGATCACCATATTTGAGGCGTCTGCTAGAAGAAAATAAATGTTTGTTTTTATTTACTCATGGCAATTACAGCGAGTTCGCAAATGCAAGTTTGTGTAGATTTTGATTCTTTAAATGTTTTGTTAAAATATGTTAGGTATTTAATGTATATTTCCCGTTGTTTTGAAAACTGAGTAAAGTGATTCCCTTGATGTTTTTCACCGTTTGTTATATCGTACCTGTCGCATATAGACCTATATATTAATCGGCTAAGGAAATTTTTGTGGTACCGATTTCTCGGATGTGCGGCATCGTATAATTATAAAACTTAGCACACTTATTTAGTACTATTAGCAGATGTGTCGAATGTAAATAGTTTTGTATTTGGGCGTGTAGGGCTATGCCCTTTTGGATTTCAAAGTTTATATGTTATCCTTACGGGAACATTCGTTCTGCTTTTCGTATTTGTTTTTAATTTTCATTTCCATTAATAAGCAGCTGCGTTATTCAAATAAATATGTAGGACAACAGCAAGAACAGATGATTCATAAATAAAACATTTTACTGACTACTGGAATGGTAACACAATTTTCTTATCGGTTTTAACTCCACATTAAACAAATTAAACCTGTTTGTGAGGGGAGGGAGGATGAGAGACGTGGTGAGGATGAGGTGGAGAGGTTTCGGGCATAAATAAAAAGGCTACTGATTACTGGAATGGTAACACCTTTCCGTTTAAGCACTACATTAAAAAAATTAAACCTGTTTGTGAGGGGGTGAGGATGAGTGACTGGGAGAGGATGAGGTGGAGGAGTTTAACCCTTTGAGCCCCGTGCATTATTCCACGACTTAACTGAAAATGCCCGTCAGTTTTGCATGGTGATACTGTAAATGCTCAAAGGTAAATCGCTAGTTTTGTAAGCTTTTCGTAAAATCCCTATAACTCCCTTATATATAGAGATAAATTTATATTTTTTGTTTGTTTTGTAGGTAATTTATTGTAAAAAATTAAATTATAAGTTTTATATCATAAATAGAAATTTTGAATTTATATACATATACACACATATATACATTTAAAGTTATATATATCTTTTTTATATTTTACATGCCAAAATTTATGGTAATGTAACTTTTCTTGGGTGAATGGAGGTTAGTATTATAATCTACATATCGTATAAAAGACATAACGACGTAACTGCATTTTCGCTATTTTTCAGTACAGCAGTTTAAAGGTTATTGTGTTGATATTTATCATCATAACCTGAAATATATGACTCATAGGAGGATAAAAATTGGAATATAGGTTGTCAGAGAGTTGTCCTTAAGGATGGTATGGTTTAGTTAAATTTAACTACTTCCGGTTTACCCCCACCACCTCTCAAAGTAGATACGCCATTATGTCTTGTTAACTTATCATAGAACTTGGCACTTACGCCGCATTATTATTGAATCTTTATTTAGCATTTAAATGGAAAATGGTATGAATTATTTATCTAAAGTTATATTGTTTACAATGTATAATCTAAAAGAGGTAAAAAATAAAATTACTCACATTTTCAAGTGTAATCACTTTAATAAAAACCTAAAACTGAAATAAACTAAAAGTTTTTTAACATAAAGATAAAAGTCGGTATAATAATAATTAAGTACTAGGAAATTGTATAAACTTTAATAGTAGTTATTGGAGTATAATGTATGATGTACGTAAAAATATAACATTAAGAATTATCTCAACAAAATATATCACTTTCGGAGTTAAAATTGTTAATGGGGAATAACATTTCTATAACATTAATAAAACCTAAAACTGTCTTAGGAATTTTGTCTAAAATACATCTTGAAATTCGTAAAATTTAAACTCATAATAAAATTTCATCAATAAAGTAGAAGTAATGCAAAATATTAATTTTAACTTAAAACTTAACTTGAGATTGTTAATGATCATAGTCAATGTATGAACTTGTCTTTTGCACTTTCATAAAAAAAAAACACATGTTCCTCACTTCTGTAACGGGGAGGTTCAGAACAAAGATACATTACTTTTCCAAAACACCTAATAAATCTGCATGATTAAAAAATTAATTTAAAATATTAATTTTAAAATATATTGAACTTAAATATATTAAAATAACTTAAAAATATATTGAAAGATCGTTCATGATCACAGTCACAGTAGTATAGACTGTCTTTGGTATCTCTTGCAATATGGACTTGTCTTAGGCATGTGGTAAACTTTTATAGAATAAAACATGTTCCACATTTCTCACAATGGGAGTTGGTCCTGAACAAAGTGACATCAAATCTTCAAACTTCTCCTTTGGCAACATTACTTTTTTCTTTGGCAGAGAGTTTAGTAGTTTTGGTTTTGTCTTTGGGTCATCTCCAGTTCTTGGAAGTGTAATACACATAGACTGCATTGATCTTTTTTCAGGTTGAGTTTGTTGAAAACAACACTATAGGTAGACAGGCTTCAAGATATCCCTAGTGGTTTATACTGTTCCAGGAACATGAAATACATTTTCTTGATACTCAATTCCGGGTGCAAATACTCTTTAGTAGACGAGGCTCTACAATAGTGGGACTCCATACATGGAAACCTATTTATGTGAGCCGTGATGGCTTCTCGAACTTTTATATAATTTACTTTCAATTTCTCAGAACGGCCACCCCTTTTTTCTTCTTCTAATACACCTGTCACTTTCTTTTTCTCAATTGCAGTGCGGACATTTTTCTCAGTAAAAAAACATCTTTTTGCATACCGATTTTTCAACGTTTCCTTTCGGTAAATAATAGTTGTGTGTATTTTCTTCTCGATGATTCATTTGAGCTTGTTTTTCTTTTTGTTTCTGTTTGTTTGACATATCTTGCTATATATTCCCTTTTAATCTGTAAACTTTGTGTGGAATAATAATCTTCCAAAATTTGTTGTCTTTCAATTTCTGTAAACTCATAACACTCGTGAGCAAACTTTTTACATATCTCGGCATTACATCGTTCCTTTAATGTATTTCTTGCAGGCACTAGTTTCTTTGTCGCATAACTGACATACTCTTCTCCTTTGTTTCTTTGTTCTTTAGCTATCTTCTTTTTATTAGTTTTCATTTTTTTAGGCTGTTAGGATTCAGAGTTTCATCTTCTCTTCGGTTTCCTTCTAAGTCAAAATCTTCTGGCACTAAAGTCTTGTTATTAGCAGTAGTGGCCTGGAAATCTTTCTTTTTATTATTGTTGATTTTTATTGTCTCTTTAACTGGTATCACTTCTTGATCTAGTTCATGGTCATTAACACAAACACTGTTGATTAAGTGCTCGTAACAAAGATATCGAAAGCAAAGTGGGCATGCTGCAAACACCTCCCCTTTGCAAACGCTAATTTTACAACTAGTTCTGACATTAACAGTCTCTGTACTCGGGTTTTCCTTCTCATTATAAGTATTATTGTGTTTGCCATCCATTTTTAATTTTGACATGGTCTCTTCAATTAGTAATAGGTATTTTTCATTCCGTTTGTGCACCTAAATAGGGCGTGTTCTTCGCAAATAGGAAGACTACATTCTTCACATACGGTGAACAAAACACCTTTGCATGTTCCAACCTCACAAGAGGGGAAATAATCGGGGTCACAAAAAGAATCATCAAATTCACTGTCAATTTCTGTATAGAGTCCATAGATTTATCCTCTGACTTTTTAATTCCTTTTAAGGCAGCCAAAGGCTGTTCATCGTCACTCATAAAGTCCATTTTTTCACAAGATTTAGTGAGTTAAATCAAACGTGAAAGAAAACATTCTTGTAGAAAAAAACGTATTAAACACACATTAAAACGGTCGTTAGAGACCAAGGTTAGTTTGGGGAAAAATTACGTTTTGATACTTATTAATATGAGTTACTTTGATCAGGTAATATTAAACTTAATCAGATACGACACAGGAAAAATCTTATAATATCACTTTGGTTAGTCAAGACATAATGGCGTATGTTAACTTACGTCAGTATGTTTTGGACAACTAAGAAAATTAGTCATCACGAGACATAGTGGCGTAAGTCAAGATACGTCGTTATGAGTTTTTAAGAAAGAAAAATATATCAGTTACGCCACACACCTACATTCCAGTAACTTCATAATGGATAGAGATACAGATACGCCGATTAGACCTATAGATAGAGCTCACCAAGTATGATATAAATACACTGATAACTCAAAATGTCAAATTTTGCAGTTACGTCGTTATGTCTTTTATACGACGATATGATACTGTAAGCACAGTGAAAATTTCAAACAAATACATGCATAAATAAATTTTATATAACAATTTTTATACGTACCTGCAAAATTTCAAAATCTGGATCACGACGCTCAGTAAGGTATAATATTATTTTTATAGGTGATATAATTAATTTTATGAATTCTTTACATGCATTAAGTCTAATTTGAAAATAAATATATATCCAAGCATAATAATAATATAATAATAACAGTGAAGGATGATAAGAAAATGTTTTATTGAACTTACATGCCAGTACATACATGCCACATATCCTTAAATGTATTTCAAGTTTAATGAAAGTTTTTCGTGTTGTCATTTATTTATTAACATTTGTTAAAAATTAGAAGGCATGAAATGTCTATGTACAAACAGCACAGCATACCCCTGCTCATGTGCCTAGTTCTTTGATAATCTTAATTTTAAATGAAAATATTTGATGGATAGAGAAGTTCACATCTTGTAGCCTTGAAAACTATTGTTTAATAAACTAGTAGCCCGTCGCGGCTTCGCTCGCGATCACAGTACAGTGTTATGTTTTAGATGTCAGTTCCATTTGTTAAAGCACCTGGAGGACCCAGGTTTGTTCGAAAAGCCAGTCAGTTTGTTAAAAATGCCTAGAGTACTTATATTCACGATTCCTCTCCAAGGCGTGCGTATTTGCTTTGCTTATTGCGTATTGTTCGTTTCTTTTCATTTTGGGCAAGTCCGTTTTACATTAAATCTTCAGTTTGAATAGTGCTCACAATTTATAAATAACCTAATCATGTATATTTAAAGTTATGTACTCATTGGTCCTGATCTCTATTCCCACAAAAATCACATGATACTTTACCAAGTGAGTGTTATTTTTACAATTGAATGGTTGATTTTGAACAGCTGTTATGATTCTTTTATTGTTATTTACAAATCTTAACCATAACTCCAATGTTATTTTTTTTAATATCTTTCTTTACAATACTATATTTTTCTATGGATGAGATCTAATTAGAACATATTTATTAATCCATAAATTTGATAGTTTTAACATTTGGTAAAGATATTTTGGAGCAGGAGTAGGCAAAGGTTTTATTCGAATATATTAACTATTCTCCTAACAAATATATGATCAATCGGTTTAGTTAACTACTTACATTAGTGATGAATAAATTACAATTTTAAAAGCCGACAGAGCAGATAAGTCCCAAAGGGCATACTGGATGACATTATAGGCCTGTTTCTGACTAAAGTGCATTGCCTGCTGTCTTTCTACCAAATATACGCTCAATCGGTCTAGTAAGTACATAATTAACATGGAAATGTTGAAGGGTGTTAGGGCCTAGCCTCATTGGAACGGGAATTAGCCCAATCTTTTTTGGGATGGACCCGTCTTCTTCCAAATATCTGCTCAATAACTCCTTTAGTTTGTTAAACTTATTGAAAGTGGGCTTAAAAACATATAAAATGTTCGATATTATAATCACAATGGCTACTTAGACAAACTGAGCTTTAAATACCATGTAAAGCTTACGTGTTCTGTATAGCCAATGATTTATTACCATGCCGTTATTTTAAATGATTTAGTATACCTATGTAGAGTAGTAAAATATCCATTCTTGTTTTCTCCATTCTGTGATAAAATATAATTAGCTGACTAAATGCTGATTATAACAAATACTGTGCAAGCTGTAGTGAAATATTAAGTAACCTGTACCCTTAGGATCGACTTTGTAGCAGTGCCGGTCAAAGGGGCGTAACCCTAATTACGTACCATGATTTAAAACAGCCAAAAAATATTCCTCCTCTACACGAAAACAGGCAAATTATTTAATTTCATTGAGTAATTTTTTTTGTGAAGCGCAGAAAAAATCTGGCTTATAAACTGACAGACGGATAAACAAATGTTTAAAACAAATTAAATATCTCCGTAGCATACAACATTTCACTGCTCAAAACGATGTAGAAAAATAACTTATTTAATTTATATAGATAAATTAATTCCTTCCTTGTATAATCGGGTTTTCTAATAACCTGTCCATAATGTACCAACAGCTGCAATTCAAATCAAAATATTCCTCATGTTAATCTTATGGGATAAAAACGAACTTTGAAAGCTCGTGGGGCGAAGCCCCATGGTCGAGAGTGTATGGAAACCCTACAAGACACATTTAGAGAGTAAGAGCTTTCGATTAATACGAAATATGTATATGAAATAATATTTTTAAGGGTTGAAAATCGCCTAACAAAAGTCAAGATATTCTTTTAATAATATAGATTGTTGAATGTAGAAACTATATATCTTTAGCGGAACACATGTCTAATGAAATATTTGCTTTATATAGGTTAAAACTAGTGGCTTGAAGGGGCAAGGATAGCCCCTAACCTTGCTCCAAGTAGGAACACACACATGTCAGATTGTAAACAAAGTAGACACTCAATCACATGTGTTATTGTAAACAAAGCAGATGATTTAAATTCCCAAAATTTTCTTATGGGGGTGTTTTATGTTATTTCTCGTTTGCTGCTAAATGTTTGGAAATACAGCTGTTTTTCCCGAGTCCCTGGGATCAACACCTTTAATTTGAACCGTCTCCCATCATCCTTCAATTTTCCAAACTCCCACAATTTTGACGTAAAATATTTCGCATACAGAATTATATATAACTAGGCTTATCGCTGTTGGAGGCTTCGCCCCCAAACCCCCTTTCGGAGTTCGCTTCGCTCACTTACATTCCTCAGTCAACTCAAGTTTAAATCAAACTCGTAGTTCATTAACCAAAGAAAAACTACAAAACAATGACCTTTGGTGAGCACCTACACAGGCGCTCCCGTATCGTTTCTGTCGTGGTTAAATTTTCACCACTTTGAGACAAAATTAATCAGACTCCCCAGAAGATTATCTATAGTTTTTTATTAACCTCCAGTAATTCTATACATTCATTTACCTTAAAGATTAGGTAATTCTATACATTCATTTAC
>OY776111.1:188070289-188265289 GCA_963675035.1 Allygus modestus | reverse complement strand
ACAGACAGACAGACAGACAGACAGACAGACAGACAGACAGACAGACAGACAGACAGACAGACAGACAGACAGACAGACAGACAGACAGACAGACAGACAGACAGACAGACAGACAGACACACACACACACACACACACACACACACACACACACACACACACACACACACACACACACACACACACACACACACACACACACACGTTTGACGGTCGGGGTGAGATCCAAGTTGTGTAACAGCAAGATGAGATCCTGTTGAGATCCGGCTGAAGGAGAGGTTTTTAAGGAAATCTGGAATTAGCTTTTTGAAAGAAATACTTACAGATTACACAAGTAACATTGTCTATGCAATTTTCTTAAATCTCACAATAAGATATTTACTATCTCAGTGAGATCCGGTATGTAAGGCTTAGTGAGATCCTACTGACCTTGAACAAAATGGGGGGATACACACATTAAGTAGGCCAGGCCTTTGGTGAGATCCGGTGGTGACAGTGTTGCCAGATATAATATGGAACAATTCAACGTTGTATTTGCTCGATAAATGTTCACGGCTAGTCCCCAAACGCACAACGCACTCGTTCCACCTTTGTGTGGTCGGACTGAGATCCATCCCTTAAACTTGTCTCTCTGGCGTGAACTGTACTATTTGGTCCATTCAAATAGTGATTTTACCAGACAAGTTTTTGGGGGTTATGATTTCTTTGATTCATTGTTGTTTTGGGGTGCTGGATTCAAAAAAAAGATTGTTATGAAGTTTCTTGATGGAACATTGTAAAAATCTCATTTCCGGAGGATTTTTGCTTATAACTCGAAAACGGTTAATTTCGCGTAAGTATATATTTTTCTAAATTGAAGTATTTAAAAAAATATACTTTAAAAAATAAGGTTATAATTAGAAACAAAATTTATAGGTATATTTTTAGCTTCCAGTCCAAGTTAAAATATTATGGAGATTCTTAAATAAATCCACCAGCAAAATCTACGGATTTGAATCTTTTTCTGGTATAAAATAGATGGTTTTGGCCTAGTAGTTATGTCATCAAATATTTTCCTTTGGTTGAATGTGTTTTTATCAATGCTGAAGGGACCTTGAATTGTTTAGCTTCCAGGGAAGCTAAAACGTAAGCTCCAGCTAAGGGAACCTTCCAGGGATGTAAGATCTTTGTCGATCAGCCAATTTCCAACCACTACTCGAGGCTAGTCTTAAAATATGAAATGTGTACAAAATTTGCTTCATTCTGACAAATTAAAATTTTCGGCCGCCATCTTGGATCCACCAATTTGGAATAATATATTTTTTTCTTATGTAAGGGTAGGGTTGTGACACATCATTTCCAACTGTTTTCCGACGCTGAAATCAATGCCGCAATATTTTTTAAATATCACCTTTCGTTTTCATGATACTGTCAATTTTTGAATTGTTAAGCAGAAATCTTTTAATTTCATGAAAACTAAAGAAATAATAATTCTTGTTTACAGTAAGTCTGAGCAAATTATAGATTGGTGATTAACAGAATGCAAGGAATTATAAAAGGTCTATTTGGAAATTGGTTGTACTTGTAAAAGCTGTGAAAGTAATAAATATATATATGTTAATTTTGATCTTATTTATTTAATCCTGTAAATCCTGTGGTATGGTGTTGGCTGGGAGCGGTTGTTAGTGTCATGGCGTTGGCTGGAGGTCGTAGTTAGTGTCATGACTAGTTAGTGTCATAGGGGTAGTAGATGTCATAGGGTTGGCCGGGGGCAGTTCTTAGTGTCATGGCGTCGGTTGGCGGGTAGTATATGTCATAGGGTTGGCCGGCAGTTCTTAGTGTCATGACGTTGGGTGGAGGCGGAAGTTAGTGTCATGTGGTTGGATAGGGGCGGTAGTTAGTGTCTTGTGGTTGGCCGTGGGCGATCGTTAGTGCCATATGGCGTTGGCTGGGGATGGTAGTTAGTGTCGTGTGGTTGGCCGTGGGCGATCGTTAATGCCATGGCGTTGGCTGGGGGTGGTTGTTAGTGGCATGGGGTTGGCTGTGGGTGGTAGTTAGTGTCATAACGTTGCTTATGACATTGGTGGACGTGAGGATGGCACAATCACAGAGCCAGGAACTTTCCAGATTAAACTGTTTATGAACCTCGGTGTAACAAACTGTTAATCAGTAAATCCTGTGATTCATTGATAGTGCCGAGTGAAGGATAGTTGTTTCTGAGACTTAATTTGTTTTTCAATGTCCCAATCTCAACTTTTAAAAGCGCGTAAGAAAACTGCTCAACCCCTTAATCTTTTCAAAAATACATTTTCATATTTACTGTTAAGTTCAGACGCTCAGTGGTCGGCTACATCAAATATATTTTTAGAGAGGCGTAGACTCGTCCACTCATGTCTCACTTACGACAAAGGGTCTGTGTGAAATCTCCAGAGAACAACACCGTGACTCCCCATGATGTTGTTTCTTATTTCCTTTAAGGCATCAAATTTCAGCTCTACTGGTTGAGTAGTTGGTGTGTTATGACAAACACGCTTATATTAAAGGTCATTGGGCCAGAGTCCTTGAGTATATTTGTGTCTGGAGTAGGTAAATGTCTGCACTGAGCTATCAGCTACATTCCTACCGAATTTCAGATCCATCAGTCCAAGATTGTTAAAATATTGTATTTTGAAATTCCGGGGGGCGAAGCCCTTAAACATTTTCGTAACAGGAATAGGCTTGCGTTTTTTTCTGATGAATTAGTTATGTTCCTACCGAAATGTAACTTACAAAGGTCCAGTAAATACTAATACTCATAAAATTGCCATAAAAGTAAATTAGCGAAGAACCCTATAGCACTTTTTTAAACGTATTCTTATTGTGAATCTGCAGCATAAGGCGAACCACCATCCACTTATGTTATTCATTATGTTATTATGTTATCCACTTATATATCCACTTATGTTATTTATTACCAATCTTCACTCAACGTTTTAAAAAATAACTAAAAAAACCATTTTTATAATAACTATGTCATCATCTGGTTCAATATAAATAAATGCTTTGTCCATAAGAATAGCATAGGACCTTTAAACCCTTATAGAGCAGTGTCCTAAGGTAATTTAAAACAATCCAATTAGTCTAAAACCTTCTAACGCACATATAGAACATAGAAAAAAGTTGCATACAAATCGGTGCACCCGTTTTCCTGTGAAAAGCGAAACAAAAATGACCAAAACCGCACAAAATCATGTTTTTGAGCGGCCGCCATTATTTTTTTTAAAGGCGTATGCCAGTTTATAGTGCCCTAAAACCTTCTCACGCATATATAGAACAAAGAAACAAAGTTTCATTAATGTCAGTGCACCCGTTTTTCAGTGCAAAACGAACAAAACCCGTTCTTGAGCGTTACCGGCAGACAGACAGACAGACATAAATTGAGATAAGATTTGTTTTGGTTTCCCTAGGGTGTAAAACGTGAAAATATGCAACAGTTTCATAATTCCAAGCAATGTACAGACAAAACTCTACTTTTATTTATATAGATTAACTATATGGTATATTGAAATAAATATATATATATATATACTTTGATGTACACGTTCTTCGCTCAGGGGTTTTCCTTACCCGTTCTATAGTCAATGCAAATTGCATTTTAGTTAGCTTGAAACAGCTGTTGTTCTTGCTTCTGCTCTTTAAGCTGTCAAATGTAAGTGCCCTCAGCTGTTCGCATTACAGTTTCTGAATGTTTACTTTCTTATGAGATGTAAACATTGAAACTTAGAACGTTCACGGGGCGTAGCCCGAGGGGATTTTAAGGAAGTGAATAGGCCTATGTGTTGCATGGGTTCAAGATCTACCTTTGTGTAAAGTTTCAGCCCAGTCGGTTAAGTAGTTTTTGCGTTCACCCGGAACATCAGACAGACAGACAGACAGACAGACAGACAGACAGACAGAAACCACCTCTTCTTTATAATATTATAGATAGATAAATAAAATTTGATATCTCGATTATTTATGAATGTATGTTGATGAAACTTGGTATGTGGCTTCACGTAGTACTGGTGCACAATATTTGCACAAAAAATTGATTTTTTGTTGATTATTCCCGTAGCAGCAAACCTCCATACACAGCCCCCATGTTATTCTGATGGAGAATAACTAAAATGTTATATGGCACTTATATGATTGAATATTGATGATACTTGGTATGTGGCTTCGCCTAGTTAAATTATATTTATATTTGCATAAAAACCAATTGTTTATGTTCCTTGTTTCAGCAAACCTACGTACTCATTACAATGTTATTCTTATGGATAATAATTAAAATCGCTTATATGTGTATATATTTTTATGAAACTTGGTATGCGGCTTTATGGGGTATTAAGACAAATATTTTGCATTGGAAATTCGCTGAGGACGCAGGTTTGCTGCGACGGGGGTATTCTCTTTCAAATAAGCCATATACCAAAAAATCTTATTATCCGTTGAATTTGAAATTTAACATTGCTCTTTTGCTCTTAAAAAATAAAATATATAACATCTTATACATTAAATTATTAATGGAGTGTAGAAACAAATGTTTATCATTATTAAATATAGACGAACATACTTATACTTTTAATGCTCAAAGAATTAGTGAACGTTTTAGGCAGCAGTAATTCTGCTCCTTTCCCACGCTTTACACTATACTCTCATTTCAACATTTTTTATTACTTTGTAAATTGTCAATGAAATAATGTTTTTAGCGAATTTCCCCTATAGGGAAGAAGCTATTACCGTAGTCGGCATGGTAAGACCTAGGCCCGGGACCATGATAACTTTTAGTTTTGAGGTCCCCAGACCCCAAAAACACCATTCGTTCGAAACTGTATATATATATATATATATATATTATATATATATAATATATATATATATATATATATATATATATATATATATATATGTGTGTGTGTCCGTGGGTGCAATAACTCTCGTAAAAAAGGTCTGATTTTGATGAAATTTGGTACAAACGTGTAAAGCAGCATTTATGACTTTAAGTTCGAAAACCAGAAGGATCAACCTATCCGAAGGGGTATTTTGGGGGGGTTTTGTACCCCAAAAATGGGTTTTTTGAGTTTTTTACATACAATTTTTTTAAAAGTAAAATTTTATTTTTTTCCATTGGAATCAGCTTAAAAAAACGCACAATTTGATGTTTTAATCATTGCTCTACGTCAATTGGTTACTGAGATATTGAAAGTGCTAAACACAGTACGTTGTCCAATGTTATTCTTATGGAGGATAAGAAAAATTGTATATCTCGCTTATTTATCAACTTATCCTGACAAAACTTTGTATATTGCTTCATTTCATTGTGGTCTATTGATATTTGCACAAAAATCCATTTTTTGCCCGATAGTTCCCGTAGCAGCAAACCTGCATACTCAGCCCCATGTTATTCTTATGGAGAATAATTAACGTGTTATCTCCTTTAATTATGAACATAAATTAATAGAACTTGGTATGTGGCTTTACCTAGTTGAGTTATAATGATATTTGTATAAAAGCCAATTTTTAGTTTTCCTTATTTCAGCAAACCTGCATACTCAGCCGCCATGTTATTCTTATGGAGAATAATTAAAATGTCATAAATAGTTTATTTATGAATGTATATTGATGAAACTTGGTATGTGGTATTAAGATAAATTAATATGCATTGGAAATTCGCTGAGTATGCAGGTTTGCTGCTACGGGGGTATTAGATTTATTATGTAAAGACGTTGCCAAAATTATAACACACGATTAAAATCAAATAAAAACAAATTTTTGAACGAATCTTTAATTGATTTAAACTTAATAATAATTAACTTAATTTGTTTACACACGATATAGGATATAAGGGAAACATTGCCTATTGAAATTGAACTCCCAATAAAGCCAGTATAAAGAGCCTATATTTTGCAACATTTAAATACTTTTTTGTTAGTTTAATCCTATATAGAGTTTAATATTATTATACATATAAACAAATATGAGGCAAAAATTAAAAATTGAGCCAAAAGGACACAGAAGCTGTTTAATAAATTAAAACTATTATTCAAAATTAATCCATTTAATTTTTATTTTTTGATGTACATTTGTGAGGCCTGAAAACACATAGTCAATATGTGTTTATATTGTCGCGGGGTAAAATAATAATGGAATATCTAAAAACAACTAAATTACGGGTGGCTTATTTGCAAAAAATGTTTTTAGTGCCTGATAAAAATGCGATCCACATCTATAATGGGGTTATCCTCTCACCACGCGCCGGCAGCAGACGACTTTGCTTAACGAATGCAACAACCGAGAGAAAACATCTCGATTGTACAAACCTCTCGCTAAGCACTCGAAACAATCGATAAGCGGAACCTCTCCAGAAGGAACATTTTGATTGTTTTAACCTCTCGCAATCGCGCATCACTATGTCGAAGAAGTCGTCAGTCCATGTCCACGAAGAAAGATTTCCCGCCATCAACAGTATAGTGTGTATAACCGACGCTAGCGCGACGTGGTGGCGTTTTACGAAAGCTCTTGCACACGCACGCTTTGGAAAAATCCAGCTCTGTGAGATCCACTTGATTTCGGGTGGTTTCGGGCATTTCCGTGATCCTCTCGTCATCATGAGGACCAATCACAGGCTTTCGCGTTCTGAGATCCAGGGGGTGGATCTCACAGCGCAAAACGCATCTCGCGGTGTGCGTGTGTTAACATACAACGGATCTCACCCCGACCCCTTTACAAACCCACACACACACACACAGACATGTTTGTAACGGGGACGTTTAGAGGACCTGCGTCCCAGAACGACGTTTACAGGACTTCATAAAAAAACCTGAAAATTAATAAAATTATTGCGTAATATAATACGTTTTGGTGATAAATAGCTAAAACATTGACAACCGTCTTTCTATTTACAATATTTAAGGACTGCCCCATACCATACGTTCTGCGGACCCAACAAGATGTTGGAATTATACCATCGTAGAGAGGACACACCCACAAAAACCGTTAAAAAGAAAATATACCGACTATTAGAGGACTGTGGAATTGAACCAACGTAGAGAGGACAATGCATGGACTCGTGTATAGACCTTAAAATATGCCGCTCATGTGAGGACATATTTAATAAAAACCCAAATTACTTACTTACCGTTGTGTTGTAGCTCTGTTGTCAGATTGGGCACAGCGCTGTCAAGACCACCTGTCGCCTATGCTGTCTATCTCATTGCGCTCGCGGTCAGCAAGCTATGTTACTTATTATTAATACCCCACATGTCTTGGTAGATCCTTCTTGTCATATACCCTAAAGTTTTTTGCCGCTCAAACCCAGTTTTCCGGTGGCATGAGGCAAATTTGCTACCGTGTTTGTTCCGTTAAAGTATACCAAAATAATTGATAAATGGAATAAAATCTACGCCATTAGTCTACATTTTCATTCACATACAAACATATTACTTGGACTCTTGCTTTTTGCCCAAAAAGTGTCTCACAAAAACAAACATTTCCCGAGTGCCGTGAAGTAGCAGTTTATTTAGCAGGCAAGCCGCAAAATTTACTGTTTTCAACATAATATGTGCAGGTAAATTTTAGTTGCAGACAGATGAGGCTGTTACCATTTTATACATTGATTATTGTTCTACATTTCTCTGTAAACTGTGGTTTGTTTACAGGTTTGATTTGTGTAAAATCTTGTAATCCGTTTCTAGTCAATACATTGGTGTGAGGCAAAAAATTTATCTCACTAAAATGCTAATACATCATAGAATATTTGGCTTACAAACCAAATAATTGTATATACTGAAAAAAAAACAAAGGTTAGATTTCGTAGAAGCTCATACGCAAAGAATTTCATTTTGTAAATTTGGTAAAAAATCTTAATTTTAATCAGGTTCAAGTAAAGTTATTGACCGATTGCAGATTTCAATCAGATTTGTAAATGGATTTTCATATGCACTTAAATCAATTAATTGTTTAGTTAGGCTTATTTTTGGATCTTATGCGACTACAGGTAACTATCAGTCTGTACTGTATTATGAGCGTGGAAACAAAGTTGAATGCCTAAATATTGGTTATGTTTATTACGGGCGGGTTTGTGAAATTAATTTAAGTGAATTACAATTTAGTTCATAGGCGTGCGCACGGTGGGTGCCGTGGGTGCCGCGGCACCCACGGTAGCTATAAAGAGGGCTTGAGGGGGGCGTCAAAATAGATGACTAAATAAATGTTTATATGTTAGTATGTTAACAAAATGCAAGAAGTACAAAATAATATGCAATTTTTTGCTTCAATAGTAAGTAATACTTGGGAGTGTTATTGTAACAAAGTTAAGTAATATTTACAAATTCAAATTAAATTAAAATCGACGTCCAAAACATGAACTGTCACCTGACGATCGGCAGATTTCTTAGAATTCGAGTTCCGGAGTAAATACAATACCCATTCGCCTCCTGTTCATTGTTAGACGGAGATGTAGAGGAAAATTAAATATGTCATAATGGTTTAGATTTGGAGTATGAACAGAAATACTGCTTTTATATCGCTGTTTAGTTGAACTTTACTTTTTACTTTGAATGCATCAAAAGTAAAACAATATAAAAATATAAATATAAATAACAATTCCATCGATCTAGCTCTTTATCATCAGTTAGGTATAGTACAACCAAGTTTATTTTTCTGAGAAAATATCAATTCTGTGATGATGTCTTCTTGTATTTTAGCTTTATTAAAAAAAGTGCTTGATATCCTATTTCAGTTCATTGCTAATTGTTATATTGTTTTAACAACTTAAAGATACACTCGTTTACCAAGAAATCGGAGTGACGTGGAGCCGCTCGACCTGAGTGTAATGTAGATTTTTTAGAAAATAATACAAAACAAGTAACAAGTATGTAAGTAAAGTAAAGTAAGTAACAGGTATGGGATTGTGTAAACTAAATATACAGTACCTATGCAGAAACAATATTTATTGTATTGAATAATATTATCACATATTTGTGTAAAGGAGTAAACTATTAATATACTGATTATATACAATATAACTATTATTAAAAACTGATTATATACAATAATTGACAAATTAAATTATTTGGCAGATAAATATAAGTTCTTTGATTTCGAGGGGGGGGCAGTTTTCGGTTCCGGCACCCACGCTGACCGGACTCTGCGCACGCCCATGATTTAGTTAGTTTATTACAATTTTAGTTCAAGGTAACAAAACACAGTACAGAAGCAAGATCAGCTTTTAAAGTTAACTTCCGGAATGACATCACAATTTATACTAAAATAACAAACAGTGTTTGCTCGAATTCTAAAAGCTGGATTTGCTATATTAAAAAAATCTACACCCGTTTAATTTGCAATAGTTTTTACTTTAATGTTTTGTTAACTGTAAACTTATACTCTTTTTAGTGTACTGTTTGGTTCTTATAAATATATTTTTTACTTTCTCCCCCTTATACGTAGTATATGGAGAAAGTATTGTTTTCGTCAGAATTTTCGAATTTGAGTTGTTAGTGGAAATATTCGTTTTGGTGCTCCCTGAACCCAAAAAAGTGGTTTTTACGTGATGTCTGTCTGTGTGTGTGTGTGTGTGTCCGTGTGTGTGTGTGTGTGTGTGTCTGTGTGGATGTGTACAGAGCTAGAGCCCTAACCTATGGACCGATTTTGATGAAATTTGGTATGTAGGTACTAATCCACGATATCTCCAGGCGTTTTTTTCATTTTTTTGAATTTTTGATTTTTAAGGGTAATTATCCCCAAAAAACCGCCAAAAAACATGAAAAATCCAAATTTCTCAAAAACGGCTCTAACGATTTTGATTAAACTTTAGTCGTTTGTCGAACTTTAGCTCTCCAACAAAATGACACCACCAGCATTTCTGTAAAAATTCGGGTTCAGAAATTACAGGACTTAAAACATCCAAAATTCAGTTTTTTGGATTTTTTCATAAAAAAACATAAATATTAAAAAATATTACTATTCACCATTAAAAAGAGCTCTAAAAACTAAATAATTTAGTATTTTGAATTACTATTCTATGATTGCTGGTTTCGGAGAAAATTGAAATTTTCATTTAGCGGTAAACGCAGTACGTTGTCCAATGTTATTCTTATGGGGAATACAAAAATTACTATTTCTATCTTATTTACTGATCAATTTCATTCAAACTTGATATGCTTGTAAATTTAATTTAGCATTGACCAACAGAGTTAATTCGAAATATGTTGCCCCTTAATAACCCTGGGGGGGGAATAGGGGGCATTTCCCCTCTTAAAACCACGAGTGTAGCAATGGATTCTGTAGTGCCTCCAAAGCAGGGATTTGGGTGGATGTTTTTTAAAACAACTTGTTTACAAGATTTTCTGTACATTCGACCGTTCTTTGTATTCTATATTTGGTAAATAAAAAGTAAGTTATTCATTAAAGTTGGGCTAAAAGGGAGAAAGTATGTGTCAGTTTCCTGATACCGTTTATTTAGATTAAGGTGACGACTTTAGTTTTATGATCTCGCAAAAGTACTTTTTAATATCAACTACAAATTTTTTAATTATGTTTATTACTCAAAAATGTTAAAATAAAGTTGTTTTGTATTTGTATTGGTTATAAATTAATTTTTTTGCATTTTAGCTGAGATTATTTTGTTGTTTTTATTATTAGTAACGATCTTGTTTGTATGTTCAAATTTTTTGTTGAATAAAGTTAAAAAAAAAATCATTACAAGTTTGATGATTTATTTAAATCGATATTCCACATTGCTAATAAAACGAGATTTCAGATTTTCCCCAGATTACGAGCATGAGGGATGTGCCGGTATGTCTTACCCCCCTGGGCACAAACAAAGGAAAATTGTGTTGTAGTCGGCTACATTTGTTTGGGTGCTAAATTTTGATAATTTAAACTGAATTAAGCAGTTTTTTCTTGATATATACAACGAATTCAATACTCATATTGTTTTATTAACCGTCAAAGAGTGATTTTATACGATATTTATGGCTATTAAAGGTTGATGAAGCTGAATTGCAGATGGCAGATTTTGACCTGTTTTCATAAGCTTGTATACGTTATATCGCAGTTAAAGGTAACTAATCCGCTACGTTTGAGGTAATATACATAGTATACTATCGATTCGTATCTTTATAATATATAATAATTCATAAATAAACACACAGTATGCAGTATTTATCTCGTCTGGGCATTTCACAGATTTTCTCTAATTTTCCAAATCTTTCATTACGGCTTGATTTTTCTGAGTTAAAATATTGTTTTAGTCCAGAAATGGGAACATCATGTTTTTACATATACAAATATATCTCAGTTATTTATAATCTTATGTTTATAATCTTTATATCATTATTTTTAAGACTAAATACACAATGTTTTTGCTTCTTACAGTTCTTTCCTAAGTATTACGGTTTTTAAGATATTTAGATTTGAACAACAAAAATGGCCACCATTTTGAAATGGTGCAAAGTAGAAACTTGATATTTCATACCAAAATGGGTCTTATTACATGTAACATATCTACAAAGTTTGACGTTTATATCAAGATATTATGTGAAAATCACAAACATACAGATATACGGAAAACTAAGCGTTTTAGGAAAAAAAATTTTTAATTTAATTTTTATTTTGACCCATATAAACCATTTCCAAAGTTTTTGTACTTACTGCCGGGACACCCTGTATATATATACAAACTGTAACTTTTACCTTCAAACCCAATTATACTCATTTTTATTTTCTGTAGCCAAACACATTGTTTGCTTATAAAATGTACATTTATAAGTTTTAAACTACTAAAATGTTCCATTTCGCTACAGAATCATATCCCTTAGTGTACTTGACTAGTCCTAACTTCTACATTTATAGGAAAACAATAATTTAACTTATAAAGCGAGATTTTAGTTACGCACTAGACTGGGAATTGCATATCTCGCACTTGATAATTTATTCTACTTTTAAACTATATAATAACTTGTAGTTTTAGTATTTAGCAAGTAATGTCAGTTATATCAAACGATATTGTAATGTATTTCAGTTACTTTAGCTTTAGGGGTTTTAATTAGAGTATATGTGTGAATTTTGGGTACATTTCGGCACTGAAGCCAGAAATTCATCACTTTTCCGACTAACATGCCTTTTTTATTTATAAATATATAAAATATTAGGTTAATATCGTTAATACTCGTGAGTTTAGACGTTTTAGGATATATAAATGGGAAAAATTCCCACATAAATCCCGTTTTAAATGGCAAAAAGTCTCAAATATTACATTTTATGACCGGAGTGACGCCAGTTTTTATAGTAAATACGCTTAAATAAGGCGTTTGGGTGTTACCTTCCAATACTATCCGTTAATATACCTCTTCTGCAATACATTTCGACTATAGAAAATAATTTTTATGTAACTAGTGCCCGCACCGCCGCCGTCCGGGGACTTTGTCTGAGTAATAAATGATTTCCCCAGATATGATTTTTTGCATTTTGATATTCTACCAATAAGTACTGTTCAGATACACACAGTTACACGGTTGATGGTGTGTTATAACGCCCGTTACGAACGCTTTTACTTTATGGTATCACGATCGCCTGACTGCCCAAATTGCGCGTCACCGCAACTTTGTGGGGCTCGAAGCTCAATAGCGACCCATCTTGAGCAAGATGTTAAATTTCTTAAGTTTAAAATTACCTTTAAAACTAAACCAAACACAACCATGTTTGCTTTTGAGATTTTCGAATGTCGGATAACGAAATTCCGTAGAGCCGCACCCAAACCGCCGCAGGAGCAGGGAAACGCTTCCATCTACCGGACTTGATAATCACATTTAAAAATTGGAAATTTTAACATTGGAATTATGGAGGTTTTCAAATTTCTGAAAACTGAAACACACACGCCAAAAAAATAAACGATTCGGTATAGTTCGGCATAATCTTTACGGTATTTATTAAGAATTTGTAACCAATAATTATGTTCGTAGGTTTGGAATAGAAACTTAAGGAACTCTAAGGCCCTTTTTGAAGAAAAAAAACAAAGGATACAGTTAACAGTTTATTTTAGTTAGGGTTACCATATTCTCTAGGAAAGTTAAGCATGAAAGTCGGCTATTTAAAATATTTACATGTTTTAAATTTTAATGAAGGTGTTTTGATATTTTTCAAATAATACAATTAATTTGTGAGGGCTTTAAGCTTCCAATTTCCTAAACAAAACTTTGTTTAATCATTGCACCTAATTAAGGTAATTTTCCGAATATTCAAACTATTTGTCGAATGCAAAACGTCTCAGGAATAACCACATTTAACCTCACTCAGGACTCACCTAAGTGACATGCAGCCAACAGTGACAAAAGTAAATAATGTGAATGTGAATATTTTCATTTATTTATTGTTCATAAATAACTCGTAACTAACAAAAAATCAATAAAACATTTTGGATTAAAATATTCCCCAATAAACTGGAAAAGTTACTAATATCATACAACTCATTGAAATACAGTTTTCAAGAAAATCTCTTTTATTAATTGTTGGTTGATTTTTACTAAGAAATATTACAAGATTATTAGATTATTATTAGATTTTTGATTTGTTGCCTTTCTCAACCACTGATCTAGTAGAAAGAGTCGTACGAACTCACCAAAAATGAAGATGACACAAATGAACAGACACAAGTTGGATGATGCCCCAATCATAATAGAGTGTTTGGCTTCTTTTAAACCTAACTTCAAAGTACTATATGAAAAAGTAAGGAAAAGACATTTAAAAGTAAAAGAAGTGACAAAACTGTTCACACTTTCAAAACCAACGGTTATTTATATATATAATATACATCATTAGGTTGGCAATAAAAACACTTTTAAAACCATATAAGTAGTGAATTCTGCAATTAAAATTAGCTCTTTAATCTTAAACATAGAAAGTAATATAAAGTATTTATTTACTATGCAAAAAAAACAGTATTTTAAATTTACATTATAAATAAATAGGCTACCTTATATTACTTCTTTTGTTGAAATTTAGTACTCATATAGTTTTAAACGTATTTTTATTTCCAACTGATATCGTCTGGTTCGGGGGTACAATTTATAAAAAGGTATTGGTAAGGGGTTCGCATCTTAAAAAGTGTTTAGAACTGTTTCTGGAAATCAGTTTCATGGAAAAACTATTGGGATGAGATAACTATCACCTTCCGTAAACCTCAGGAGGTTGGAGCCGCTCCGTTCGGTATATCGTCTTTATAACAATATCTTTAATCAGTTACTACGAGAATGTTGAAGCTGTCAGTTAATCTAATAAGGATATGTTAAACTTGTTTTAACTGAATGTTATATGCTACAACATAAACACAATGACAAACTCGTGGACAAATCGCTATGGCGCATCCTGGGCCGGCTTCAATCGAGCTCCACCGAGTCGTCGTCGTCTCCAAACATAACATAGCTCTAAGCCTTTCCCGCCTTTCAGTTGGTCTAAAAATAAGATCGATTGGGTCCGCACTAAGTGCGTCTTCAACTTATACCCGTGTATAGAAAAATTCAAATATGTCCGCACTTGTGCTATTTGGTGCAGGTGGCGTGTGTATGTGTGAAAAGCTCTCGACGTACTAGCGCTACGTGGTGGACACACTGCGAAACAACGTGTCTGACGAACCATGCGATCTGAGGACATTTTCTTCGATGCATGAAAGTGGTATTCCCAGGTTCGTAGGGGCTTGCATATTACTGATTTGCGTTCAAAACGTTCTGCGGACCTGGTGTGTGTCCTCAGAACGTTTTGGGTCCACTGAACGTCGGTGTGTATCCATACCAATGTCCCCCAATGAACCCCGATACAAACACACACACACACACACACACACACACACACACACACACACACACACACACACACCCACACACGGCCACTGAAACTTCTTCATGAATACAGTGATTCACTTCGTTCATCAATAATTCTAATTGTTTATGGTTATTTAACAGTGTTAAATAGTGGTAAATAGTTCTAAATTTTGAGTTGATTTAGCACACCCATTTTAGAGGGTTTAGCCATGCCCACTACTGTACTTTACGTTGCTACGTTTAAAGATTTATTTTTTCAAATTATTAAGTAGGCGTACTAGTGTTTGAGGGGTTTGAATGGTCTTTTCGGTTCATTATAATGTGTATTAGAATCTTAGATTTGTTTAATTGTTTTTGTGCATTGGTTCAAGTCCACATTTGTTATTTTATAGGTCAGTTTGTGGTGATGTCCAGCATTTGGGAGTTTGTTCCGTCACCATTAGAGCATGCCCCCAGGCGTAGTTTGGATATGCGTAGTTCTGAATAGTTTAAGTCCTTATTTCCCCTAAAAAATTAGTAATTTCCAACAAGAAATCGTTCAAGCAGTTTTTGAGATCAGAATTGCAAGCAAGCAAACAAACCTTACTCATATTAGAATATAGGATTCGACAAATTATATATTGAGATAACAACTAAAACTATGAGATAAAAACCGTATTATTTACTAAGAAAAATATGTTTTTGTCCAATTATCAATATAACTCAACCAGGTGAAGCTACATACAAAGTTTTATTAATTTTTCTTAACTAGGGGAGATATAAAACTGTACTTATTCTCCATATGAATAACATTAGGGCTGAGTATGCGGTTTGCTGCTACGGGGGCAATGAACAAAAATTTATTTTTTGAGCTTATATACTACGTGTAACTTAGTATATAGTACTAAGTTTACTATGTGTAACTTAGTACTAAGTGAAGCCACATGCCAAGTTTCATCAATATACATTAATAACTAATCGAGATATCAAATTTGATTTATTCTCCATAAAGACGGCCACACACTACTGGACTTTTCCCCGAACAAGACATCGGACTGAGCAGGATTTGATGGAAAGGGAGGTCAAAGGGAGAAAATCCGGTAGTTAGTGGGGCCTCCGTGTCCTTACCAGACATCGAACAAGACATCGGACCGAACACCGAGCGCTCTTGATGTGGTTTTTTGAAGAAAGATCGATCCGCTGTCTTGTTCGGGGTCTGGCTCAGGGTTTTATAGTGTGGCACCTCCATACGCTGTCGCTACAATCTGTGGTGGTTTTCGCGCTCAATCTGTCGATCCGATGTCTTGTTTGGGAAAAAGTCCAGTAGTGTGTGGCCGCCTTAAGGATAACATTGGACAACGTACTGTGTTAAACACTTTGAATATCTCTGCAACTGTTGGACGTAGAATCACAATTTAAACACAAAAATGATTGTTTTGTAGAGCTGAACTGATTGGTACCAAAATGTGAAGTTTTCAGTAAAATTACCTTAGGACAAGCTAAAAACCTTTTTTCCAAAGATTAACATGGGAATTTTTATGAACACATTTTTTGGATTTTCTCCGCAACCACTGAACCTAGATTAGTGATTCAAAGTACTATATTATTTGGTTTTTAAGCTATATAAAATGGTCAAGACAAAAGTTGAGTATTTTTTAAATTTTGTAATGAAAAAAAAAACAGATTTTTGGAAAATTTAAAACCCTCATGAACTATGGTCCATGGTCCGATTTTTCTGGTTTTCGAACTTTAGTGTCATGAATGTCACTTTGCACATTTGAGCCAAATTTCATAAGGAATTTTACAAACGATTAGTACAAGCTACAGAAATTGGATTTTTCCCATTGGATTAATTTTGCACATACATTATATTTCTGGTAAAATAGTGCAAAGGTTCTACGGCAATTTAGGTTAATGCAGAAAATAATTATTAACGATGGTATATGTTTTTCCTTGTTAGATTAATGGTTTTAGCAGAACCTATTGTAGCGTCAGTTGAAAATAGTAGTAGGTCTACTGCTAATGATAATAATGGTATTTCAAACTTAAGTTGTTTTTTAACAGCCTAAGTAAAATTATAATGTTCGTACAGCCAAACAAAATATATCTCCCTGTTGCCTATTCCGTTTGTAAACCATAGCAAATCCATTGTGCGGTGCGGCAAGGCTTACCAAAAAGCAGCGATAGTGGGCGCTACGAGTTCAATTGGAGCCTACCCGGGCCTACGGTAGTCCAAGACTCCTCCCTTCTCAGAGCGGCCTTAAATGAGAGCCATTTCACGCACTTGCGCCACCACCACGAGTGCGTGGCGATTATCTTCCAATCGTTCCCACTAGCAGCGCCACTGCATGGAGCCTTCCTCCGTTGGTACCGCTAACATCCAACAGGGGTGCTGGAGTGCTCTTGAAAACTACTAGGGACACATTCTACAATGGCGATGGAAAGTCTACTTCAGTATCTATAGTCAATGCTATGATTCTACAATGAAGTAATAATATAATTATTTGGACTTCATCAAACCTCAGAAACTATTAAAGAGTACAAGAGAAGGTTATCTGACATGTTAACAGATATTGTGTTTAAAATGGTTAGTTTGGTCTTCGGCCGCTTTGAACACAACACTAGTGACGCTAGGTCGCTCAGAGGGGGTGCATTTGGGTACACCCGTCAATCGTCAATCTGACTTATTCCACACTCCACCAGCTGCCTCCCCTCAAGGTGTTGCCATGGGAGCGCAACCCTTCTCTTATTCCAGTCACCCTTCTGTAGAGTTTTATAATTTTCTGTGATAAAACTAATGTTATACTGAATACAAATCAGTTGTGTGTAAAAAGTGAAGGAGGATTACTGCCAAATATATTATTAATGTAAAACATTAAACTACTCATATAAAGGCTATATGATTCTTTGATAGTCACGTCTAGTTTAAAAAATTGGGAACTGTTATTTAATGAAACTAAGTTTTTTAGGAAATCAAAAATATTACAGTACAATAAGTAAACGGCACCATTTATAATCTTACCTTGTAACGATGGGATTCACAAAGGATCAATATGTCAAAAGGTTGTCCCCTCATGAGTGGGAAGTGGCCATGAGATTCCTCAGGACCCCAGTTCATGTGCAAGATGTTGTTTCTGACTATGCAGCTTCGGTTGAAGTCTGGGCTCAAGTGAAGGGCTACATCATCTCTCGGATTCACATTTGGGCCGCATTGCAGATTTATTGCAAATCTAAATAAATAAAGGAGTTTTAAATTCAGATCTTACACTTAGCGACAGATCGGACAGAAACATAAATTGGTTGCAAGGTCTAATTTTGCTCAATGTCAATTAAAAATACTTGTATTCAATTGTAAATCATTATATTTAGATTTTACAACAGGTAGACCTATTTTAAGTTAAGACAAGGGCTTGTAATTCCCTTGGCAGAACGCATGGTAAAATCCAGCATCCTGCTTGCTCTGATGCAGACATCCGTAACGTGGGCATTTGGTGAAAGGTCACTAGAAAGCATCACACCAAAGTCCTTCACTTTACTGACAGAAGCTCATGCCGAGCCCTCTAGAAAGTAATATTCATGCCGAGCCCTCTAGAAAGTAATATTCAATCATGTTCTGCCTTCTAGAGTCTGAAATGACATTGCAATTTATGATATTGACCCCCATATCATTCCTTTGGCACCACAGTTCAAACTCTTGTAACGCCTGCTGAAAGAGGTGGCAGTCCTTCATGCTCTGTATCTCAGTGAAAAGCAAAACTGTGACCTGAACATTAGATGAGACGTCGTTTGTAAACAAGTTAACAAGAAGGGGCCCAAGTGTGAGCCTTAGGGGACTCTTGAAGAGGTTGCAAACTCTGGTGAGAGTTTGTTTTCAAAGCGCATATGAAGTTTTCTGTTGGTTAAGTAACTCTGGAACCAAAGAAGCAATGCTCCTTCTACTCCATACCCCTTTAGCTTGGCCAGACGGATTGGATGACTCACTCGATCAAAGGCCTTGGAAGGTCGATGTATATGGAATCCACCTAGAAACCCCTCTCAGAGGAAGACAGGATGTACTCTTGAAAAATCACCGAGTTGGATGAAACGGATCTACTAGGCATGAATCCGTACTGCTCCTCTAAGATTATTGCCCTGAAGAAGATATTAAGCTTGAAGAGAACCAGAAGTTCAAACACTTTGGCCTTTGAAGATAAGATTGTGATTGGTCTGTAGTTTTTTACGTCCTTTTTGCTGCAGGAATGGGGATTATATGACCAGCCTTCAAGATCTCCGGAAAGACCCCAGTAGCCAAAGGTGTTAAAACACCGTGCACAAAGGGTCCGCCAAGAGAGATATGCAGTGGCTCAATACAGAGGAATATTATTAGGTCTGCAACCCTTTAAGTGTCAAGATTACCCAGGACCTTAAAGACTTCCTCTTCACTGATACAACACAAAGATAATATATGAATAGTGTTATTATTCCACTGCAGGAGCCATAACGGTAAGTACCAAAAAAGAAGATAAAAAGAGGCAAACAGCATACTTTTGTCTCTAGGACTGCTGCCACCCAACTGGAGTATATTGGTGTTAGGTTCAGTACTTTGAGAAGAATTGACAAATCCCCAAAAAACCTTCATGTTATTCGGCACTGAATCCTCGACATGCCGACATAGGTATGTAGCTTGTACTAATCGTTTGTAAAATTCCTTATGAAATTTGGCTCAAATGTGTAAAGTGTATTGGAACACTCTTGAGTCAAAATATTTCAATAATTTCTCGCTCGAGAAGAGCGATGGAATGATATAGGGTTGAGACTCTATTTGTACACTTTATTCAGTATTTCTTTTCTATAATAGCTCATTTCAACTCGTTAGAAAACCAGGATAGAAAGTTTGAGCCATTCACCCCCCTGCACTGGAGGATGATTTCTGATAACGGCTCCCACCGAAGACAGAAAGTTTTGGAAGTGTGACTCTGTATCACCAGAGCTATTTACAGGTGGGATTTCTCCAAAGATAAGTAGATGCTTGCCAAGTGGCATTTCTTGAAGTTGAAACCTTTTTTTTTAAATAGTCTCTTCCAATACATCACAGAAATCTTGATATACAGATACAGGCTGCTGAGGAGGGATGTAGGTACAAAAACCCATGGTCTTGAGGCCGAGCCAAGTAGTTAATATCACGAAGACGCACTCAAATGATGATGCCATAGACTTTAACTCATAGCTAGGAATTGACTTGGGTACTGTCATTAAAACACCACCACCACTCTTCTTGTGACTGCCGAAAAGCAACCTGTCAGCTCTGTACACATAGAACTTCAATCCAGAGAATAATTTCGAGTCCTGATAATTTTCAGTCAGGTTAGTTTCTGTGAATAATATGATATCATAGCTGCATGACACAAGGGAAAACTTAATATTATTGAGTTTAGTTCTTATGTCATTTACATTTTGGTAATTTAAAAGCAGGGGGTGAACCATTGGAAAAATTGGGTTTTTTGGCACAATCTTGGTGCCCATTGACAAATTGTATGGTTAAACTATCGTCCCCAGAATGAGTGTGTTCTTCAAGCTCAGATTGAAGATTTGCGAGATGTTCTTTTTCCATTTTTGTTCCTATCATTTGAAGTAACGACCTTCTCAAAGCTTCCACACTTGTTCTCCCAGCGAGCAAAGTCACACAGCAGGCTGATTGCATCAGATTCTGAGTTGAGAACAACTTTTTAGGGCCTAATCTTGCCAGTCTGTTGTTTTCCTAGACCAATAACTTTAAGTGTGGAGCTCATTTGAACTAAGAGAGAAGACATAGTCTCTCGATTGAGTCTCTTCTTATCCTCTAACTTCCCATTTGTGAGTTCAGGGAGGCCGAACTCCATCACATTCTGAGAGTCTCCAAGATAAGAGCTTTATCTTAAATTTCAAACACCGATTAGTAGACAATTTTGCTCTTTCCTGTTATTGGAAGTACTGCTTTGTGTAAGTTTTTTACCATCCCCTATAAATTAATTGATATCCGTCGTGTTAATACATTATTGAGGTACGGTACTAAGATATTAATTTAAGTACTTATTATATTGTGACTAATTTTTAGCTTGTATAGTAGGGGTCCAAAGAAATGTATACACACTTAACAATGATACTCGTATCCTTTCTTAGTTTTGTCCTTGAAAGTTGTTTTAGATAAAATTATTTTATTTATAACACATTTTGAAAACCAAGCATTTTTCACTGAATACTCAAGTGTTTGTTTTTAAATAAACAATGCAATCTTACCTTTGAGCAACAGGATGAATTGTCCCTTGTATACGAATTGTATGACCAGGTGCTAAGGAGCTACCAACATATCCGATAAATGGTACAACCTGAAATAACAAGTAAACTACATCAAGTCATTGAAATGTCATTAATAAAACTTACCTAGGTTAGGTAGGCCTAAATTATAAATTGCATTTTTATTCTACTTTGGTACACTGTAGGCTTACTTGATGAATTTTAAGAATGCAGAAACTTCTGGATACTTAACCCATCCACAAAGGCCTCAGGCCTTCTTGTGGAATATATCACGCAAAGGTAGGAAAGTGAGCCGCTGCAGTGCATGCTAGACAGTACGATACGGGGTACTGATTTCATTTACTAGCCAGGACTGGATTCAAACCCATGACAGGGCTGCTGCCATGGTTCTGAAGTCTGTCGCTGTGACCAATAAGGTTAGTCACCAACGACTTGCCTTAAAAAATGTGAAAAATATCTTAGCTTCAAGGCCTATTTATAAAAGGTTTACTGGCAGAACTAGGGTGGGTATGTAACAAATTTTACTGGGACATGATAAATTAGATCTATTGTTCTTGGAGCTAAGTAATGTTTGTGGCTAAATGGTTAACTTACGGAGTTTTGCTACAACTTATCTGATTATTATTTCTGCTGTTAGGAAACATATATATTCGTTATTAATATAACATGGGCATTTGATATAACATTTTATCAAATGCCCAAAAGAATGACTTCTTGATTGGGCAAAAATCAATAGGGCACAATAACCAAGGAGGTCTATTGGTAACGCCAGAGATAACATTGCTTAACCATTTGTGTTGAAATAGCGAGCCAGTGGTTTTGTCCAGCTGGTACACAAGAGTGCAAAATTTCTCGTTCATTGAACTGCAGTATTGGGTGATTCGATTCTTTTATTTCATTAAATGTAGGCCTAATCAAAATAGTATTATACTCAATTTTATTTGTCTGATTTACTTAACTTATCAACCGTGAAATACGATAAATTATAAAAAAAATTTCAAATCATAAGTCAATTTTTTGTTTAATTCACTTTGTAGATTTGAGCGATTTCAGCAAATAAGTTCTTTTCCTCACCATAACTTGGTAGCGGCGGCAGCCTGCAATTTTGTTGATTGTTGTTTATTTATTTATTTCCAACGGTAACCCATTTAAACCAAGTATTGACCCAGTATCACCTAAGCCACAAACAAATGAAGGCATTTGTCAAGTTGTGTTAACCCTAGGACTGCCCTTGCCTGATTTTTGCTAAATTGCTCGGTGCCCTAGCAATTTTTGTCATTTTTACAGAGGATTTTTAACAATTTGCACTGCCTAAACTACTTTTGATAACCTAGTCATGTTTGTACTCGTTTCGTTCAGAAAAAGAAGATTTCGAATCAAATAAAATATTGACTGTTGGTGGTTTTTTTTTGAAAAATTTGAAAAACCAAAATTTTATAAATACTTTTGAGATAATTTTCAAAAATAGAGTCCTAGCATTTTTACACTAATTTTTTACAGACGATCAAAGATGTCATGTCATACTGTCAACAAAAACAAAACACATTGAGACATTCATAGGTGTTTACAGTGATACCAAATACAATACAGTTTGGAGCGAGCTAAACAAACAGACTGAGACTTTGTAAACAGCTTCGCAGTTGCCGATTAGGCAAAAATGTGACGTGATGAAACAATTCCTTGGTGATAAAGCCAAGGACAAACAGTGCTGCCAACGGCAAAACTAAATTACTCTACAATTACTATTCAAAATAACATATTATTTAACTAGTAACTATAACATACACTGCATATAAACGTGATTTTCTGATCCGACCAATTTGGTCAGATAGGCCATTGGGCCATTATACAAAAAAACCTGTAATCAGAAAATCATATAACCTGTCCAATCAATATTTCATTCTAAAAATCAATACCAACATAAAGCGCTACTCTTTAGCTGTGCACTGGTACCAACCACATCTTCCTGCGAGAAAAATTACCCGAGCTGGGTAATTTAAAAGATATTGTGTTATGCCATTGTCAGAGCGTCAGCTGCAGCAATTGCGTTGCGCCAAAAATTCATTCGATTTCTAATCATCATAACATTGTTATACAGCTGCTACACAGTTCATTTATATAATAAAATTAAAGTTCAGAATGTGATCTTTCGAATGATATATATATATTGATCAGTTTTGAATGTATTATTATAGGATTTTTAACGTTACAAAATTTTTAGTCATATCCGACCAATTTGGTCGGTGGCCACTCTAGGCGACATAAAATCCGACCAAATTGTTCAGATGGCCAAGGCTAGGGCTAGGCCTACTTTTAAAAGTTAAACTGATTTTAATAGTAGGATACAAAATGTTTATTTCAAACATAAGGTATGGAGTTAAGCATTTTACTTACTGGATTTAATATGATATTTGGAGACATTTCAGATAAGATGGTGATGGATGGTGGTGGATTGGTGTACTATAATCAAATAAAAATAATTTGATTCAAATAGAATCAAAAAAGCATAAGAACGAAGCCACAACAAAAATTACTTGTTTAGTTTAAAAAGGCTAACACATGCTGATGCTGGCCAAACACCTTCTTATCAACCGTCATTGATCGTCAAAATAATAAAGCAATGTAGTTCCAACCAACAGATATTAAACACCAAGTCCAGTAGAATAATTCAGGATGAAAATCTACACTTTACAAATTTTAAAACGAAACGTACGAGGAGAGGTTAGGTTTCAAAATGATAATCATTTATATACTTTCGAGCTTAGCTTAAGTTAAGTTTATGAATCAAAATCATAGAACTAGAATATGAGATGTATAATCAATGATATCATAGAAGAATCTGAAGTTGACGTTTCGTTTGACCTTGACCAACACCTAAAAACACGTGACCAGTCAGGCCAACAGCCAACAAGGTACTCTGGAGCAAGGTCAAGGTCTGTACATACTTTGTAAAGGTCTGTGCAGTCGATATATTTCAGGTTTTCTAGCTAACCAGAAGAGCCCTCGTAAAAACAGCTGTAAAATAAGTCACTTAACCCCTGCAAAGCTCTGTGGAACCTAGTGAATAGTAATAGAGATACAAGTAAGCCCCCTCGTCTCTAAATGCAAAGCTAGTCCTGACGACTTTAACAAATTTTTGCTAAGTAATGTAACTAGTATCAAGAATGGCTTTTATGTGGATTCCCATGGTGCAGTGCAATCAATTTCAGTACATGGGTTTACCTTACAGCATTGGCGGGAAACGACACCTGAAGAGCTTACAGCTATTGTTCGCAAACTTAAGTCCTCCCAAAGCCCAGACATTTATGGGATGAATGCAACTGTTTTCAAATACATCATTGATAGTATAGCTACACCACTTTGCACTGTCATAAACCTCTGTCTGAGCTCAGGTGTCTTTCCCAAAAGCCAGAAAGTTTCACGTACAAAGCCCATTTTTAAGAAGGGAGATCCTACCAGTATGACGAATTATCGCTCTATCTTAAAATAATACCTATGATAGCTAAAGTTATGGAAACCGTTATGAAGCAGCAGGTGGTCACACACTGAACAAAACAATTTGTTCTCGGGCCTATAGCACGACTTTAGGCAAGGAAGGTCGACTATAACGGCAATATCCGACCTAACTCAGAAAATCTATGATGCTTTTGATGCTACCAACTCTGTGGGACCCTGTGCGACTTGTCTAAAGCTTTTGACGTTGTTTCACATGAGATCCTCATGGACAAGTTAGATAGATATGGTGTTCGAGATGGGGCTCTGAGGTCACTGGGTCCGTATCTTAATGACCGACATCAGGTCATCTCTCTTGAGGGTGCGCAATCTGAGGCACTCAGAGTGGATCATGGGGTGCCGCAGGGCTCGTTGATGGGGCCTGTCTTATTCCTGGTGGTCATATACGATCTTGAGTTGGATGGCTGTGCCCTGAGGTTGTAGACGACACCACACTTATATCTCCTGGGAGCGATCAAACTGCGGTTGAGGAGAGGTCTGAGCTCTTATTTGCAGCAGCCAGCGAGTGGCTCAGCCTGAATAAACTTAAGTTGATCGAAGATAAAACACAGAAACTTATATGTTCATTGCAACCCTCGCTAATTCAAGAGTAAAGAAATGTGTCGTTACTCGGTTTCACTCTAGATCCCAAACTCAACTGGGGAGATCATGTTAATAACACCTGCAAAAAGCTGGCCAGAGTAACTTTTCTGCTTCGAAAACTAATGACTAAACTAGTTCCCAAGTCCTACCTGCTGGTGGTTTTTATGCCTTATTTCATAGCCATGTTACATTTATGGCTTACATCTATGGGGCCACGGATCTGACTCAACAAGGGTATTTAAGCAGCAGAAAAAAGCTGTACGATTAATCACCGGGAGCGGCAGGCTGTACCACTGTAGCCCACTTTTCTTAAGAACAGGTATTTTAACCGTTTTCAGTTGCTACACCCTCTTTTCAGTCAGTTATGTTCACTGTAACCTGCATAGGTTCATCACAAGGGACCAAGTGCATGCGCATAACACTAGGCACAAATGTAAGATCGACATCCCCTTCTGCAGGCTTAGCAAAGACCAGGGCCTCTTTTCCGGTCATGGCCCTGAAGCTCTACAACAAAACCCCCGATAGACTCAAGAAATTCAAAGGCAGCAGGTTCACTGCTGAAGTGAAGACCCTCTTGAGAGTTAGGCTTTATTACTTATTGGCTGAGTTCCTAGAAGATAATTCATTCAAATTTAAATGTTTTCAAATTCACCCACTACGTTCTAAGTAATATTCCATCCACGGAAGTCAATATTTCATCCATGGAAATTATGTAAATGTTAGTTTAAGTATTACTTTTTCAAGCATCAATCTAGAATATGACGCAGCTAATCCAGTCTCAATCTGGTCTCAAGCAAAGGAGGAGGTAATTAAGGTAATTAATTAATATCACGTAATCACGAATCCAATCTGCAGTGTTGCCGGAAGCACGATATTTATCGTACGCGTAATATATTTTTTCATTATTGTAACTAAAATAAACATTGTTGATATGCTTACAAAATTAGATCTGCTGTTATTTAATAAAACTAAAATTGTTTGTTTTGATTTATTTGCTATTATTAGATTAATAGAAGAAATAAAGAAAAATGTCTTTATTGGTGCAAGCGTTATCTCAGTACAAACTGGTTTTCAGGTACAGTTTTTGTCAAATCTTACATCTAAAGTCTTATTTTTTGTACAAAATGGATTAAGGGTTAAAATGTTCTTTCTGCATATCCAGAATCAGTAATATAGCTGTACACCTTTATTATACCCTGTAAGGTTGGCAACACTTATAGTATGTTGTTGATTTATGCATCAGCTGAACGACCTCGTAAGACATCTTAGCTGCGAACATTGCTCTTATGGAAATAATCACACCTGGGCCGATCATACGAACCTTTGCTTTAGAGCTCTCTAGCTCTCCATTCTCATCTCTCATCTAGGGTAAAAAAGTGACTCGGCACTGGAGGATATATTTTTAAACGAAACATATGGCAAAGACTAATAAATGCAAGGTAAATTAAAACTTTACTTGTCTTTTGAGTTGATGAACATCAAACTCAGAAAGTAATAGAATAGAACGTCATTAAATCGAAAACCAACCTGAGTTAAGACTATAATAGTTTTGTTTAGCTAGAATAAGTAATGCACGAATAACGTGCATCAGCTACACTAGCATAAAGATATATATTATTTTAGCATAAACATATAGTATTATTTTTGACAAGATTGCGCTTTTTCTATATTTTTGCCAATATTGCACATAACATAGTCCTCGAAGTTCAATCTTAAGCGCGTTGGTCTGAATAGTTATACCCTAGCAGTATTTATTAATGTGAGGATATGTTACTTTTAGCGAATTTCTCCTATAGGGAAGAAGCTATTACCGTAGGTGGCATGGTAAAACTTAAGCCCGAGACCATGATAACTTTTCGTTTTGAGGTCCCCATATGCCAAAAACACTATTCGTTCAAATTTATATATATATATATATATATATATATATATGTGTGTGTGTGTGTGTGTGTGTCCGTTACCGCAATAACTTTTGAAAGAAACACCCGATTTTGATGAAATTTGGCACAAATGTGGAGAGTAGCATTTATGACTTTAAGTTCGAAAACCAGATCGATCGCACTATGGAAAGGGTGTTTTCTGGGGATTTACAATTTTCCAAAAATCGGTTTTTTTGCAAATTTGACCCCAAAATGTTAAAAACACTCAATTTTGGTTATAGACATTTTATAGAGCTTAAAAAAAGCAAATAATTTAATCATTAACCTAGGTTAAGTGGTTGCGGAGAAAATCCAAAAAAATGTGTCCCATGTTAATCTTATGGGAAAAAGGTTTTTAGATTTTTCTCAGATAGCTTTACTAAAAACTTCACATTTCTGTTTATTAATGTGTTTAGCTCAACAAAACAAACATTTTGGTGTTTTAATCGTTGTTCTACGTCCAACCGTTGCAGAGATATTCAAAGTGCTAAACACAGTACGTTGTCCAATATGTTATCCTTATGAAGAATAAATAAAATTCTATATATATATATATATCGATTATTTATGAATGTATATTGATGAAACTTGGTATGTGGCTTCAACTAGTTGTGGTATATTGATATTTCACAAAAAACAAGTTTTTTGTTGATAGTCCCCGTAGCAGCAAAACTGCATACTTGGCCCCCATGTTATTCATATGGAGAATAAGTAAAGTTGTATATCTCCCTTAATTATGAACTTACATAAGAGAACTTGGTATGTAGCTTCACCTGGTTCAGTTGTATTGATAATTGCAACAAAAAACACATTACTTATCTTCCTCGTTGCAGTAAACCTGCGTCCTCAACCCTAATTTTATTCATATGGAGAATAAATAAAATGCTATATATAATTTGTTTATGGATGTATTTTTGTGAAACTTGGTAAATAGCTCTATGTAGTAGTGAGTCACATATATATGCATTGGAAATTAGCTGAGTATACAGGTTTGCTGCGACGGGGGTATTTATCAATTATCGTATTTAATCACAGTTTCTTATTTTTAGTTTCTGTTTCAAATAAAATAAATCAGTTATAACATTGTAAATGATTCTCAAACGGACAGGAAATTAGATTCAATAATTCCCAATACAGCGATTGGTTGCTCAGAGTGAAATGCCACGTGTTAACAATTTGTCGTGCTACTTGCTGATAGTCAGCTGTTCGATTGCAAAGAATTGCAGTTCACTGGGCTTACCACTACCCCACATTTGTAAAGTTGAATAGATTTATATAAGAGACACTTTAGTCAGCACAAACCAAGGAGTTCTATTGGTAATACTGGAGGTACCACTGATGTACAAAATTGCGAGCCGTTGTTTGCCAAATTTTGGTGAGGCAAAGAACTGCTCGCAGAAATTGGACAAGTCGACGAAGTGATCTAAACAAATACCTACTCATGATTTGAACATTAATAAACTTGCATTTGTTCATTTTCTCATAATTTATCATATTTCACGACAAGAGAATATGCTTAAATCAAACGAAAACAATAATTTGTTCCAACTTTTATTAATTTTATTCTAGTGATTTGCATGAGTAGATTCACTTATAGGGATAAAACAACCAATTAGGATAGCTGAAAGAATGCGAAATTTGCCTCAACAGTGTACTAACCTGAACAAATCACCGGCTCGCTTTTTAGACAAAAATAGTGAAAGTGTTACCTCCAGTTATACTATAAACCTCCTTGGCACAAACAGAAGTAACAACCCTACTTTTAAATTTTAAAAAAGCTATATCATTCAAAAATGGTGGATCCAAGATGGCGAGCGAAAACCTTTATTTTTCAAAATAAAGTAAATGCCCCTCAACAATGATCGGTAATAGTTCATTTTCATTATATTATTGTATAATATTTTTAATCACTCTGTATTCGAAAATAGCCCATAGCCCATAACCTTGCAAATGAGATCTACGAAAATTATCGATTTCCTTGTAACATAACAAAAGATGATCAACTGACTTTGCCTGTCCTAAACATTACTTTTCCTGTCCCAAACAATACTTTACCTCTGTCCCAAACAAAACTTTTCCTGCCCTAAACAATTGAAGTTCCCGTTTTACTCACAGGATCACCAGTGATTTTTTTATTGTTGACGATTCTGTGTTAAAACAGCTGACTCTAACACTAAAATTAATTCTAAAACCGTGTTGTGTTTACTATGAAATATTAGATATTTTTTTAAGTTTAGTGCGGTTATTTGCATCGTGATGAAAAGTATCGTTCACTACTAGTCTCAAAAGTCCTATTTAGGGGCTCGATAGCATTTTCCACACTCGGCTTCGCCTCGCACGAAAAATGCTATCTTGCCTCAAAATAGGTCACTTTCGTGACTATAGTAGTGAAATATACTATCCTTTTACTGTTATTATTTATATTAAATAGTTCTTTGCAGTGCTAGAAGGGTTATATGTTTTACTTCGTCTAAAAGATCTGTATTGTTATTTTTAACTTACTACATGTGCCAACCAAGCCGACAGACAGTCAGGTGACTATGGATTTTATTGCATTGAAGATGAACTGGAAAATATAATTTGACTAGCGTAACACCCGTTGAAAAATCAACGGCAATGATTGTGACTATCGAAAAGGTGGCTATGCTATCGATCGTTCTGAAAATTATAATGGGGTGTGATGCCTATGTAAACATATGAGTATTTGTTTTAATTTAGCTATAACTGTTAGTTTACATTTGAACACAGACATAACAAATGTGAAGAACGTCGTTTGTATAGTGTTTTAATATTACGTGAGTACCTGCTTAAGGAGAACTTTTACTGCCTTCTATAATAATCACACATTCAAGTTTGGAAGCGTGGTGTTATTTTTTCTCTTAGAAAACAACAAACCGAATAACAAATAACATATACTATACGATCACCGAAATTATAACTATATGTCCATTCTAAAATTGAAAATCACAATGCAACTTTTCAAAATGGGTGAATAGGTCCAAAAGAACCCATGATTTGGCAGAATAGTTTATATGGTAGAGCCTGAAATCGTAGAATTTGGAAACACTCTTTCTCTCAGATGCAGTCCCGATTTTGAACGGCAGTTTTATAAATACAGGTGTAGACCTGATTGATGAACTCGGTGTATTCATCAAAATTATTCCGAATAAGATGTGCAATTGACTTTCCACGAAAAGGCTTTCCACGACCATTAATGTTTAAGTATTGAATTTAAACTAACATGCTGTATATAACAACATATGATTTTATCTAAATCATGTGTGTTAATGTTTATGTTGTCAATTACTGTGAATTATAATGTTTTATGGTTTAAATCAAGTTTAACAACTTTACATTTTCTTTTGTTATTTTTAATTGGTTATGCTGCCCAGTAAAGCTCTGTTCTTTAATTAAACATGGATATAAAAGTACAGATTCAAAAGCTAGATGGAGCTCAGTCATGGCGTCGATGGAAAAGGCAAATGGAATTGATTTTGAAGCATCATGGGGTCTTGGACATTGCAAAGGGCCAAAGAACTATGCCTGTGGTGGTTGACCTTGCTGATGGAGCTGAAGCTGATGAAAAATCACGAATTGAACAAGCTTACAATGTGGAAGTAAGATCTTATGAGAAAGATGATTCTCTAGCCCAAGTACTAATGGTAAGTGCTGTAGATGATGCACATGTTGAATTGACAGCAACATGCAGCTCAGCAAAGGAAATTTGGCAGAAGTTGCTTAGTGTATATGAACAGTCTTCTAGTCAAAGGTTAGACAGAACCTTGGAACAGTTTTTCTCGGCCAAGGTAACTGATGATGAGGAGTTGGTTCAGTATATTTCTCGTTTGCAATTAACATTTAGGGAAGTAAATGAGGAGTTGCAAAAGCACAATGCTAATGTCCTACCTGAAATTGTACTTATGTCGAGAATTATGAGCACATTACCGAGTGAATTCTTTGAATTTAAAAGCGTATGGGAAAGTATTCCGGTTACAGATAGAAGTGTAGATCTTTTGATTGAGCGAATCGAGCGTAACAAGTGGAGGGCATGCGTTACAAATAAATAAGAAACCAGTTAAGTCACCAAGTGGTGATAAGGGTGTTAATGACAAATCTCTTAGCTGCAGTTCAAAGGTTAAGTGTTTTATTTGTAAAGGACCGCACTAAGCAGGCAAGTGTCCTCAGAATGCTATAAACTTGAAACACTATAAAAGTGGTGGAAATTCTTCGAAAGAGAACCAGAATAAATCTAGTCCCTTTTTATGTTTTGTAGCTGATGGTCAGGATAATGACACATTTATTGCTGACTCTGGTGCTTCGCAACATATGTGTTTTAAGAGAGAATATTTTAATACTTACCAGGTTTATTCTCAGCCTGTTTCAGTCACAGTAGCTAATGGAGAGGCTATTTATGCTGAAGGTGAAGGCGAAGTCCGTGTTCTTGTACAAATCGGCAAGAAGAAAATGGTCCGAGTACTAGAGGGAGTATGGTATGTACCCAACCTCGGGAGAAATCTTCTTTCAGTATCCAGGTTAGTTGAAAAGGACTACATTTTTAAGGCTAATAAAACTAAATGTGTTTTTATGAAGGATAATAAACCACATTTATTTGGACATAATGTAAACTGTTTATATGAGCTGGAAATGTCTGTTTTACAGAATAATACTTTTGTACAACTTGCAAGTGGTTCTAAAAAGACTTTGCAAGAGTGGCATGAGAGTTTAGCACATCAAAATAAGGCTCATGTGTATGAATTTCTGCGAGCTCATGGCATCTCAGTAGCAAAAGATGATGTTTTCTGTAAGGGATGTGTATTAGGTAAGCATCACAGAGAAACTTATCGTACACGAACTTTGAAGCCTGATAAGCCAGGTTAAATTATAAGTGGTGAATAAATTATGTGGACCAATGGAAAATACTTCTCTTGGTGGTAGTCGTTATTGTCTGGTGTTGAAGGATTATTATACTAAGTTTCGACGAGTTTTCTTCTTGAAGGACAAAACGGAAGTACCTGAGTGTCTAACAGTTTTCTTAAATGAGTGTCAGACTGCGGGTCATGTTGTTAAGACATTCATGAGTGATGGCGGAACAGAATTCTGCAATACTAAAGTGAAGAAGTTGCTTTCTGATCGCGGTATTAGTATAAGAACGAGCATGCCATACACACCAGAACAAATGGGTTCCGTTGAACGTGAGATGCGAACCTTAGTCGAAGCAGCGCGTAGTATGCTGTATGCAAAGAATCTTCCTTTGGATTTGTGGGCTGAGGCGATGAACACTGCATGTCATGTAATCAACCGAGCTGGACCGTCTGTAGGTGGTAAAATACCTTATGAGCTATGGTTTCAAAAGGATTCTACGACATTTGAACACTTTCGTCAGTTTGGTACTGAATGTTATGTTCATGTTCCAAAATCAAAACGTAGGAAATGGTCAGCTAAATCAGTACCTGGATTATTAGTCGGTTATGGTGATGAACAAGATGGCTATAGAGTTTATGTTGCTCCAAAAATTGTCACAAGTAGAGATGTTGTGTTCAAGCCAAGAGTCTCAAAACGAGGAGATAAAGATGTAAAAGCAGAGGGCACAGACAACATTGATACCCCTCTAATCCAGTCCCCTCATTTGAAAGATGTTATTCTCAAACCAAGTGTTCCAAATCAAGAGGAGGATGCAACAACAGAAGGCACAGATAATGTTGGAAATGGAGCAGATGAAGAAGTGTCTAGAGGAGGTTGTTGTAGCAACAGTGATGTTGTCCATGTTGCCATAAATTTAAATGAGAGAGATGGTGGCCGATCTCAACGTCAAAGAAGACCTCCTGCTTATCTCCAAGATTATGTCCTACTTGCTGAGGCTGTTCCTACATACAAGGAAGCAGTGAATAGTCCCGATTGGTGGCACTGGCAATCTGCAATGAATGATGAGATGGCATCAATCAAGGAAAATGAAGTATTTGAGATAGTTCCTCGTCCACATAATAAGAGAATTATTGGTCTGAAGTGGGTTCTAACTAGAAAACATAATCCTGAGCGCTATAAGGCAAGGCTAGTAGCAAAAGGATATGCTCAAAAGTATGGTGAAGATTATAATGAAACATTTAGCCCCGTAGCTAGATGTGATACTATTCGTTGTCTTTTGAATGTAGCTGTTCAGGAAGATCTTCATCTAAAACAGTTTGATGTAAAGACCGAATTTCTTTATTCTAAGCTGGATGAAGAAATTTATACTTGGCAACCTGAAGGTTATAATGATCAAACTGGTAGAGTTTGGAAACTGAAGCGCAGTTTATATGGTCTAAAACAGAGTCCAAGATGTTGGAGTAAGCTTCTTAAGGAAAGTATACTTAAAATACCCCCGTAGCAGCAAACCTGCGTACTCAGCGAATTTCCAATGCATATATATGTATCTTAATACCACATAAAGCCACATACCAAGTTTCATCAATATACATTCATAAATAAACGATTTATGACATTTTAATTATTCTCCATAAGAATAACATGGCGGCTGAGTATGCAGGTTTGCTGAAGGAAGGAAAACAAAAAATGGGGTTTTATACAGATATCAATATAACTCATTTAGGTAAAGCCACGTACCAAATTTCATTAATTTATTTTCATAATTAAGGGAGATAACACGTTACTTATTCTCCATAAGAATAACATGGGGCTGAGTACGCAGGTTTGCTGCTACGGGAGCCTTTGGCAAAAAATATTTTTTTTGAGCAAATATCAATGGTCCACAACCAGATGAAGCCGTATACCTAGTTTTGTCAGTATACGTTCATAAATAAGCGAGATATAAAATTTTTCTTTTCCTCCATAAGAATAACATTAGACAACGTACTGTGTTTAGCACTTTCAATATCTCGGTAACCAATTGACGTAGAGAAATGATCAAAATACCAAATTGTGTGTTTTTTAAGCTGAATCCAATGGTAAAAACTAAAATTTGACTTTTTCCAAAATTATTTGGAAAAAATTCAAAAAACCCATTTTTGGGGTACAAAACCCCCCCAAAATACCCCTTCGGATAAAGCGATCTGGCTGGTTTTCGAACTTAAAGTCATAAATGTTACTTTACACGTTTATACCAAATTTCATCAAAATCGGATAATTTTTACGAGAGTTATCGTGCTCACGGACACATATATATATATATATATATATATATATATATATATATATATATATATATATATATATATATATACAGTTTCGAACGAATGGTGTTTTTGGGGTCTGGGGACCTCAAAACGAAAAGTTATCATGGTCCCGGGCCTAGGTCTTACCATGCCGACTACGGTAATAGCTTCTTCCCTATAGGGGAAATTCGCTAAAAGGTTTTAGCCAAAGTACTGCTGATCCATGTTTGTTTATTCGTAATAAGAATGGTGCTAAAGTGTATGTAGTAATTTTTGTTGACGATGGTCTAATTGCTGGCTCTAATAAAGAAGAAGTGTCTGACTTTATTGTACAATTGGAACAAGAGTTTAAGTTGAAAGTTACTGATCCCGAGTGTTATCTTGGAATGGAAATTCAGAGAACAGAGAAAGATATTTATTTAAGTAAGAAGTCTTATATCAAGAGTGTCCTTGAGAGGTACAGGATGTCAGATAGTAATCCAGTTGGCACGCCTTTAATATCAAAGCGTGAAGAACCGGTGGTAGATGACAAACCTCTTGCGACAGGTGTTCCTTTCAGAGAAGCTGTGGGCAGTCTAATGTACATTACAAATACAAGACCAGACATATGTTGTGCAGTAAATGTAGTTGCACAGAAATTAAATTCCCCTACTATGCAGGCATGGACTGACGTTAAGAGAATTTTTCGTTACTTAAAGGGGACAATGGATTATTCATTAATATATTCTAAAGGTGAAAAAATGCTACATTGTTACAGTGACGCGGATTTTGCAAATGACGAATCAAGAAAGTCACGCACAGGCTATCTATGTATGTTTGCTGGCGGAATCGTTAGTTGGTCTTCTGTGAAGCAGCACTGTGTTACTCTATCAACAGAAGCAGAATTTGTAGCTGCAAGTGAGGCTGCTAAACAAATTGTGTGGTTAAAAAATCTGTTGGGTGAGATCTATGGACAAGACGTCAATGCTATTCTTTTTGTTGATAATGCAGGAGCTGTAAGACTAGCGAGGAATGCTGGAGAGTTTCATAAGCGGTCGAAGCACATCCATGTGAGGTATCAGTATGTACGTGAACAATTCCAAGCAGGGACATTTGATGTGCGTCACGTTGCTGGAGATGAGCAGCTTGCTGATTTCTTGACGAAGGGTCTCCCGGTTTCAAGACTGAATAATCTTCTGCAGCACGTTAGTTTGAGGGCATATTGAATTTAAACTAACATGCTGTATATAACAACATATGATTTTATCTAAATCATGTGTGTTAATGTTTATGTTGTCAGTTACTGTGAATTATAATGTTTTATGGTTTAAATAAAGTTTAACAACTTTACATTTTCTTTTGTTATTTTTAATTTTAAGGTACCGTATTTGAAATGACCACTTTACTCACACTATAGGCCTAAGGCCTAAGCATTTAAGTTCTATTATAGCATGTACAATAGATATTCTATTCTTGATGTAAATTAAATAGTATGCCAACAAATTGGTAAATGTTTGATATAAATAAACAGTAAAATTCTTCTTAAGAATCTTCTTTTTAGCGAATTTCACCTATAGGGAAGTAGCTATTACTGTAGGTGGCATGGTAAGACAAGCTCGAGACCATTATGGATGAAATTAGGTAAGCGACTACACCTAGATGGGTTCTATTGATATTTGCATAAAAACCCATTACTTTGTGTTCCTTGTTGCAGCGAACCTGCGTACTCATCTCCATACTATTATTATGGTGAATAATTCATATTTTTAATATCGCTATATTTGTGATTATTTTCCTATTTATCCTGGTAAGTGGCTTAATGTGTTATAAAGACATATACAGAGTGTCCCATAAGTAAAGTGCCACTTTACCAGGCACTTTACATATGCTTCTTTATTACAGAATCATCATATAGTAAATTTTGAAATTTTAAACTGGCCAGTATACAACTGAAAACCAGATGTTAATTACTGCTATGAACTTGTTATTACACAAATCAGCTGCTTCCTTTAAAGGGAAAATATATTCGTAAATATAGATATAGACTTATTTGTTTATTACAACCAACTAACGAATGTGGCATTAAAAAAAATGTTTCTTGTTATTCTTAATGGTGAAATTTCGACCTTTAATTAATATTTTACCTTATGGGGCCTTAGATAATGAACTTTAAAATATGTTCCTGCACCCCTACGACCTACAAAGCATTTATGTTTTAAATCTTGTACTTGGGGCACTTCTGGTTACTGAGAAATTTTCATCAGGACATCGGACGAAAAAAAATACTGGTGATTACATAATAAGATCTGTGAATGTTTTATATGAGTTCAAAAGTATTGTAATATTATTTTCACAATTGTATAATAAAGCACTTTCTTCTTCTTCTTATTCTTCTTCTCTTCTTCTAGTTCATTGTCATTATCTGATATAATTACGAGATTATGGGCATGATTTAAGGTTGGGGCTTTTAAACTCACTTCACAATTTTTTTTTATAATCACCATATCTTGAGGACTGCACTTTATTTATAAATACGGATTGCAGCATTGTATTCATAATTACAAACGTAGTTCAATATTATGGGCCACATACCCACCTTTACATTACAAAATATTTTACTCAAAGATGGCGGCCGAAAATATAAACTAAGTCATAATGTATAAGTTGAATATTAAAGTTGATCAACAATGAAAGGTGGCGATCCGGAGTCGATATCTTAAGAAATGTATAACAAAATAGGGAGGACTCATTTGAAACTCGCCAAGGATATAAAAATCAATTATTGATTGTTTATTTAATCTCTAAGCGCTCCTATATCACTCATTCGATTATGATCAAAACCGAATTGATGAGTGCCGCCCGTGACAAACGTGTGTTAGCGCTAAAGTTCAGGAAAACTTGTTATTATTTTCTGTATGGATATAAATTTTTTATTGGATATAAATTTATAATTTATTTATTAATTTGGATATAATTTTTTATTGGATATACATTTTATTGGATATAAATTGCACATTACATCATCTTATAGCCTATAGCTGTAACTAATTGTGGTGTCATGGGAACAGATTGTGATGTCAGAGGGAAAAATGGCGGCCACTATTTAGGATTCATTTTTTCTTGGAGAATAAAAATTGTTTAATTCAATATGGCGGATCGAATATGTTGGTCGAAAATGTTAACATGGTTAAAATAAAGTACTTATCACCCAAACATCATCGACGGGGCCAGGGGTTGGTTTTCCAACAAATGTATATGAAGTAGGGGGAATTTAAATCTCATCTGAAATATCCCACTTTGAGGGATAATTAAGAAATAAGTCCATTTTTAAGACTTGTAAGACAAGTTTTACCTGAGTACCGTTTTAAAGTGTTGTTGATGATTAATTAAAGTGGCATCTATGTTTAATGTGGATAGTACATATACTCGGCTAAGGACATTTTTGTGGTACCGATTTTTGGGATATTCGTCATCGTAGAATTATGAAACTTGGCACACTTATTTAGTACTATTAGGAGATGTGTCGAATATAAATTATTTTGTGTTTGGACGTATAGGGCTATGCCCTTTTGGCTTTCAAAGTTTACATGTTATCCTAATGCGAACATGCGTTCTGCTTTTCGTATTTGTTTATACTTTTCATTTCATTAATAAACAGCTACGTTATTCAAATAAATATGTAGCACAACATTAAGAACAGATTATATATAAATAAACCACTTTACTGACTGCAGGAATGGTGAAATCCTTCTCTTGACCGTTTAAACTCCACATAAAAATAATTAAACCTGTGTTTGAGGGGAGGAGGATGAGGAACGTGGTGAGGATGAGGTAGAGAAGTTTCAGGCATAAATAAAAAGGCTACTGATTACCGGAATGGTCACACCCTTCTCTTATCCGTTTTAACCCCGCAACAGCCAGAACAGATAATGCAGGCCTAATACAAAATATTACTGACTACTGGAATGGTAACACCCTTACCTTATCCGTTTTAACTTCACGTAAAAATAAAATTTAACCTGTTTGTGAGGGGGGATGAGGGTCGGAAAGAGGATAAGGGGAAGAAGTTTCGGACATTAATAAAAAGGCTACTGATTACTGGAATCGCAACGTCCTTCTGCTATCATTTTTAACTCTACATTCAACGGGGAGAGGATGAGGTGGAGAGGTTTCGGGCATAAATAAAAAGACTAATAATTACTGGAATGGTATCACCCTTCGCTTATCCGTTTTAACTTCACATTAAAAAATAAATTAAACTGTTTGTGAGGGGGGGGAGGAAGATGGATGGGGAGAGGATGAGGGTTAGGTCTGATGAGAGACGGAGAGAGGAGGAGGTGGAGATATTTCAGTCATAAATAAAAAGGCTACTGACTACTGGAATGGTAACGCTCTTCTCCTATCCATTTAAACTCCACATTTAAAAAAATAACTGGGGGTTAGGGTGGAGGAGGGGGAGGGAAATAGAGAAAGAGAGAAGAGCGCAACCCTCTAGTTTGACATGCAAATACAATAAAATAAAATAATAATGATATCTATTACATAAATATGCTAAAGTTTGTATCTTGTATGGTGTCAAATAAAACTATGTTTGTATGACACTAAATGTTTTACATTATCTGATGAATCTATTTATCAAGGGTTAGATAATTAGTGAACTGTGATCACAAAACAAACACACTTTATGGGAAAGTAATTCACAAAATTAAGGGGTTATCTTGATCACCTCCGCAATGAACATTGTGTTTTTAATTCTTAAACACTGCTGGTGTAAAAGCAGCGAAAGAGGAGGTGGGGTGTGTCTGACATTTCCAATAAAGTGTGTTGTGAGCAAAAACCAAATCAATAAGGTTGCTCACGCAATTTCTCTGTTTTGGGCAGCCACCCGCGCAGGCGCTTCACATTTTGAAGTAAACTGTTTCCTTGAAGGTGTATATCCAAAATCTGATTCAGCTTTTAAAATATTCAAACTGTATTTTAGTGAAATTTACCTCTACGAGGAATAAGGTTAGTTTAGTGGTAGCAGTAGCCAGCTGGTAGAGTTCGTTGCCAGTCAACTGTGTTTGTTTTACAGTTCAACGGCAAAACACTAGTTCAATCGGCAAAATTTGTCAGTGAACCGATATAGCACTGCAAGGACAAATTGGATACTTTTTTTGTTTAATATTAAAGTATACTAATATAATTGTTACTTAATTATATTTTATTGAATTGTTAATTATTGTTTCAGAATATTAATTTGGAATTAATTAAACCATAACCAATTTATTTTAATGCCTTCAAATAGAGATTCGTGAAAGCGTTTAGTTCAAACTTTATAATTAAAATGTATACATGCTGAAAAACACTGTGGTAAAAAACGAAACTGGATAAAAAATTATTAATGGTAATTTTGGCTTAACCTTTGCAATACTCACCGAAATAAAAACTACAAAACTATAAATAGTTTTATATAAGAAAAGCTACAACTCAAATGTATAACCTATATGTGAAATTAAAAATAAACTGTTTATAACATTACTATTATTTTGCTGAATGCCATTCAAGCAGCGCCAGAATTACGTGTTTACAGCATAATATGTAATTACATATTATTCAGTAACTTCCGCTTAGGTTTTAGACTATATTTACTTATATTGACTTAATCCGGCCCTCGACAAATCTAAAATATTAAATGTGTAAAAATTAAATGTTGTGCAAAATTTTTAAATTTATCGGAATAATGAACCAATTTGTATGTTCCCGTTAATGTTTCTATCCGGAAGTACATTCCTCCTTCACGTTTGGCAGACCTGCGCTGCTGGATCGTTTTGGCTCTGAAAAATCAATAATGCTCATAGCACGGTGTGATCTAAACCCAGACAACAATTCGTTCCAAAATATACATGTAAAATTTTACAAAGCATTAAATGTTATTATTGTTAAATAATATATAAATTTTGTTTTAGTTTATTCGAAATCTCATTTATGAATAACTTTTTTTGTATTTGTTATTTTATATAAGCTACAACAAATTCAAAATACGTTATCGCATAGATTAAACATACCCCTTTGGTTATAGGTAGGCCTACATGCATTTGTAAATATTAACTGTTTAGTAGTTGTTTGATTTACATAACGATTTGAGTTTCTACATTACTAAGCATTATCAAAAGCCACCTCTTGAGTACGCCTAAACTATATTTTACGACATGATGATCGGTAACGCAGTTCGTTATCGTTTAAGTGATTCGCCGCGATTTTTCGGGAAAAATTTGCTCGATTTTAATTGAGCTTCCTAAAATCTTGAGTCGAGTTTTATAAATTTTATAATATAATATCATGTATAAAAAAAACATCTCTTACATATAGACCATCATTAACTGTTTGCCATTGAAAACAAACATTAACTTCATAATACAGTATTCAAACTAATAATAACTTAATAATAATTTTCCCACACGATTATTTTTGTAGTTCCTTGCTATTTATGAGTAATTTTTAAGATTTGGTAAAAACTTATTATTTTTTTGTTTTTTAGACAATTTAATCCCAGACACTTGAACAATGAGTCAAACACCTTCCCAAATTTTAGTCTCGCGACACGAATGTAAATAATAGTCTACTATATCTTGCAATGGAAACGCTAAATGTTTTCAAAATTTGTTAAGTGGGCTTCGTAAAATATTACCCATTATTTTCTAGTTAAAACCCTGGGAAACTAGTATTGATGGGTATCATGAACTCAGTTTATTCACCCGACTATACATTTCAATTAATACACGTGAAAAAATATATTTGTGTATATTACCGTATTTATCCGTATCCGCATATGACCGTATTTATTAATTTCATATATTGTTACGCTTTTAATTAGCTGATAAATATTAGTACTGCAGGTTGGTCAGTAAATCCCAATCGTTCTTAAGTAATTGTAACACAACCGTGAGAAAATTCTTAATGTTTAATCATCGGCTATATGTATACTTCAGTATTAAAGTAAATGGTACAGTAAAATTGTGTATAAGTAGCAAAATATATGTCTAAAACTATAATTGTACCACTTTCCTCTTTTGGAAAGTTCGAGGTCTATAGAAAACAATAAACACAATTTTATTAGATTTTTGTTGTTTTACCTAAGGGTTTTATAAAAGTAACATTTCTTATAAAATAAATACTGCGTATCCCCGGGTAGACACGGTAGTGTGAACCTCTATGCGTATTTTTGTGTAGACACGGTACGTGTGAACCTCGGTTTTAACGTGTTTTCTGTGTAGTTTCTGTCTCCCTTGCAACTATAATCTTGTAAGGTGCATTTTCAGGACTTAAATCCTTTTGTTACTGAGTTTAGTGGTATCTCTGGACCTTCCACTAACACCTCAATTGTATTTTCAAGTAATACATACATAGCGCTGCAAAATTGAAAGTCTAATTTCAAAGACCTAAGTCTAGTCAAATCAAATCAAAACAATTCTTTATTTTTGAGTACAAACCCTGTACATAAATTGTGTCACAATATTCTTATTATAGTTAGCTTATAAACTCTAATACAGAGAAAAATCTACGATTAAAATAAATTTGAAACAATCAGTTAAGGAGTAATGCGGATTATTTATTAGACCAGTATTCAATTGGGTCCTGCATTTTTCTTGGTTGGTTTCATTTTACTTTCTCCCCATATACATAGTATACGGATAAAGTATTGTTTTCGTCAAAATTTTCGAATTTGAGTTGTTAGTGGAAATATTCGTTTTGGTGCTCCCTGAACCCAAAAAAATGGTTTTTACGTGATGTATGTGTATCTGTGTGGATGTTTAGAGAGCTAGAGCCCTAACCAATGGTCCGATTTTTATGAAATTTGGTATGTATGTACTAATCCACGATATCTCCTGGCGTTTTTCTTTTTTTGGAATTTTTGATTTTTAAGGGTAATTATCCCCTAAAAACCGCCAAAAAACATGAAAAATCTAAATTTTTCAAAAACAGCTCTAACGATTTTGATTAAACTATATTCGTTCGTAGAACTTTTGTTTCCCAACAAAATAACACCACCCGAATTTCTGTAAAAATTCGGGTTCAGAAATTACAGGACTTAAAACATAAAAAATTCAATTTTTTAAATTTTCATAAAAAATCATAATTATAAAAAAATATTACTATTCAACATTAAAAAGAGATAAAAAAACTAAATAATTTAGTATTTTGAATTACTATTCTACGATTGCTGGTTGCGGAGAAAATTTTAATTTTCATTTTGCGGTAAACGCCAGTACTTTGTCCAATGTTATTCTTATGGGGAATACCAAAATTACTATTTCTCTCTTATTTACTGATCAATTTAGTTCAAATTTGATATGCATGTCAATTTAGCATTGACCAACAGAGTAAATTCGAAATATGTTGCCCCTTAATAACCCTGAGGGGGGAATAGGGGGCATTTCCCCCCTTAAAACCACGTGTGTAGCAATGGATTCTGTAGCGCCTCCAAAACAGGGATTTGGGTGGATGTTTTTGAAAACAACTTGTTTACAAGATTTTCTCTACATTCCACCTTGGTATTCTATATTTGGTAAATAAAAAGTAGTTTATTCATTAAAGTTGGGCTGAAGGGAGAAAGTGTGTGTCAGTTTCCTGATACCGTTTATTTAATTTCTAGTGGTAATAGTTTAAATAATTTGGGTTCCATTTATGTAGGCTTACTGTTGAATAGAGATAGTTTGTGTTTCTGAATTTCAATGTAATTTATATTCAATGTATTGTAAGAATATGAACTTCAGAGCGCAATGTAATTTTCTGTGGATTTTTTTAAAGTATTTCACACAATCATACATACTAGTAGCCTGTCGCGGCACAACGTAATATTGTATTATATTTATGTAAGCTCTTTTGTTATCATGTGTTTTACTATCAAAAGCTGCTTTAGTATGCAACTAATAAAAATTATTCGTCTGTTTAAGTAAACAAAATCTTTTCTTCATAAAGATTACACTATAAATTTGATGACCTGTGGGGCAAAGCCCGAGGACTACAGGAATTGGTCTACATAATAAACACTTAATTTTGACACATCGTTTGTAAAATCCGTCCATTATTAACGGAGGAATAGTATTTCGTAGAAATAGCCTTCACGAATTATATATAAGGTTACTGGTCATAAACGGTGAATATTGCAAAACTCTTAAAATAATCTCTAACATGAACATCATATTTAAGCTTCAACATAACTCTAATTGCTCTTTTTAGTGATAATAAAATTTTATTTAAATTATTATTACTTGTGCTTCCACAAACACTTAAACCATATGCAATGTGAAAGTGTATGTTAGCATGATATATAATTTTCATCACTGGTAAGCTACATAAACTCACCATTCTCTTCAAAACGTATTCCGGAATTAATTTGTCTCTATTAAATTTTGTACATAATTGTTGTTCCATATTAAGTTATTATCGACTGTTAGGCTAAACATAGGAATTTGGAGCTATAAATTTTGTCCAATCGTTCATTTTCAATATAAACATTTGGTTCAATTCGATTTCTATTTTATTTGGTTTTAAAACATATGAAATTAGTTTGACTGATATTTAAAAACAAAATAATTAAGGCGGTCCCACACCCCTCGCGAACACGCCTGAACATTCGGCCGAACTCCGAATGTTCGGAGTGTTCGCGAGATGTGTGGCAGCTACAAGAACATTTGAATACATATACGGGAACGTACGGGACGTTCAGTGGACGTTCGGGAGAATATTCGGCCGAATGTTCAGGCCTGTTTGCGAGAAGTGTAGGACCACCTTTAGCTTTGAAAGAATGGTGTATTTTCGCCAGCCAGTGAGCTCTATGTATAACTGGAGAGTACCACTGAGCTCCATGTTATATCTGGAGTCACCACTCTATGTTAGAAAAGCGTGCCGCTGTATTAGCGAATTTCCCCTATAGGGAAGAAGCTATTACCGTAGTCGGCATGGTAAGACCTAGGCCCGGGACCATGATAACTTTTCGTTTTGAGGTCCCCAGACCCCAAAAACACCATTCGTTCGAAACTGTATATATATATGTGTGTGTGTGTGTGTGAGTAGGGTGCTATGGCCGGTTCTGGACCACCTTAGCAAACTGAGGAGCCGAGGAGCCCCCCCCCCGGTGACGTCATCCCCCCCCCGTGACGTCACCCCCCCCCCGTCACGTGACCTGGCGGAAACCTAACATAGGCTGGCGAGCACAGGCGTGTGAGGAGGAATGAGGACCCCCCCCCCCGTCACGTGACCTGGCGGAAACCTAACATAGGCTGGCGAGCACAGGCGTGTGAGGAGGAATGAGGACCCCCCCCCCGTTTACCACACCCACCTTTATTTTAACCTTGTTTACTCCTCTCTTGTTTTCAGTTAACGGTCGACCTTGTTTACTCCTCTCTTGTCTTCAGTTAACGGTCGAGAGTCGCAGCACCATGTCCTCTGACAGCAGCAGCGATACTGAGCGAGTTGATGTGAGTGTTGGTGAGGAGGGAAAGACTGTGAAAGTTAGGCGAGTGAGATACCAGTCTGCGTGGAGACCATTTGAACCTCGGTACGAGTGGAGGAAGCGCGTTCGACGTATTGACAAGAAGTTTACGGCAGAGTGCGTTCCGAGGATCCATTACGACTTGGAACAGTACGAGAGCGACCTGCTGTGGAGAGCGGAGCGGTACAAGAACATCCATACCTTTCCGCAAGATGATTATGAGATGTGGGTGGTAGAGGAGGGCAGAAGGTACCTCGCGGAGGACTATCCATTCGAGAAGGAGTACTGGGAATGGATCCGGTATGAACAGCAGTATTTACTATTGGTGAACGATTGGAACAGATACGGGGAACAGTTTGCAGTAAATCCTTTTTTGTAAAATTTATAAGAACTAAAATGAATATTAATTGAAGTAAATAGTTACACAAAGCCCTCCTCCACATGATGTCACCATCCCCGTTATACCTCGAGGCAAGCGCTTGTTTACTTGTGGTTTTCCTATGTTATTTAATGAGCGGTGTCTAATGATCCTCCTCAGTTTATCTGTGAATGTACTTGAGTGCTCATTTGTGTGCTCCTAACCAGTGACTTCTTCCTGCTTCGATTACCTTCATTAATTAAACGTAAGTAGAAATATTTTTATTAACTAAACCATTTTAAATTTTATTTTATTTCGGACGTACTCTCAACACTTTATTTACTAATGAAATTTAATTAAACCCTGTTTTAAAACAGCTCTTTATTAAATGTATTATGCCTTTCCAACGAATGATAATTTCCAGTTAACTGATTTCGAACCTGACATTACAATGTTTGAGGCATACATAAATCAGTGAAGCTATTCTGAGCGTATCATGGTTGTTTCTTTTTAATATTTTATTTTTCATTCCTCTAGAACGTTATTAAGTATCCTTTGTTGTTGTAGATGAACAACCAACATTTGTGTGAGGTCTGTGGTCACACCTTCAGCCTTTTCAAAAACCTGAGGAGGCATGCAGAGTCTACCCACAACGACAGACGCCATGACTGTAACGTTTGTGGTAGACGATTTACAAGAAGGGACAACCTCAATCGGCACATTACTACTGCCCACCAACAGCCTGTGGAGGAGCTCCAAGGTTAGTAACTATAATCATGGCTACCTTTTTATAAAATGCTTCTCATAATTAATATTTAAAGAAATTTAAATTTTTAATTTTAAATTGGAATTTAAAAATTTACATAATAAACTGTGATAAGTGTTCATGCTTCACATAAGTGCCCCCCCCGTTCATGCTTCCTCTATCCTAACCTAACCAACCTAACCAACCAACCTAACCAACCAAGCCCCCCCCCCCGTTCATGCTTCCTCTATCCTAACCTAACCAACCAACCTAACCAACCAAGCCCCCCCCCGTCGTTTTATAAGTGTAGTAACTCTCGTTATATGTTGTAGACGGAGGAGCAGAGTTGGAGGCTCGGGCAGCCAGGTTCCGTTGCGCCTTCTGCGACAGGGACTTCATGCGCCGTCACAACCGGGACCGCCACCAGACGCGCAGCTGCCCTATCGCGTTGAACCTCATCCGAGACCACTTCGGGCCACCACCATCACCCATCGCGGAGCCACGGGAGCCTCAACCCGGACCGAGCGGGGAGCCTCAACCGGGGCCTAGCAGGGAGCCACAACCGGGGCCCAGCAGGGAGCCGCAACCGGGGCCCAGCAGGGAGCCGCAACCGGGGCCTAGCAGGGAGCCACAACTGGGGTCTAGTGAGGAGGAGGAGGAGGAGCCGATGGAGGGTGCCGGTCTCCCAGCGTTCCAGCTCGTGCATCGAGCCTTCCGCAGACACCTCCTCACCTTTCGACTGTCCCAACCGATGGACGCCCTGCTGACAGTTGAGGAAGCGCTCGTCTTCCTGTTCCAGGAGGTCTTTGATCTTTTGACTGACGTGAGGAGCAGGCATCCCAGCATCAAGGTGAACATGGTCCTGGAATGTGAGTTCACCAACATCCATGGGGCCACCTGCCTGCGCTCCTTCAACACGAAGAACGTCCCGCTGACCGAGGCCTCTGACTTGGGGGATTTCCTCTCCGCGACGTTCGACACGATCAAGAATAAGAAGGAGCAGTGCGAGTTGGTGGGCAGTGGATGGACCTACCTGCGCATACGTGACCTGGAGATCCGCGTGAATGAGTACATACCGCTCGGAGGCAGGGCGTTTATTCCGCTGCCAAAGGACATTGACGCCACGCACGCAGTCATCAATGTCCAAAACAACGATGACATGTGCTTCATGTACGCGATCCTGGCCGCGTTCGTCCCGGAGCATCAGCAGAGAACCGCAAGGTACACCTTGGACATCATCGCCCGGTACGACTGGACCGACCTGCGCTTCCCCGTCACACTGAAGGACATCAAGGCTTTTGAGCGCAAGAACGCCATCAGCGTGAACGTGTATGGGATAGAGCGCGCGATGGTGGGGAGACGGCCTGGTGGAACACCTGAGTTCAAGAACAGGGTATACCCGTTGAAGATATGTAGGCGGGAGCTCCAAGACCATCGCGACCTGCTGTACGTGACAACTGAGGGTAACAGCCATTACGCGTTCATCAGGAACTTGAGCCGACTGGTCCGCCCTCAGCTCACCACCCATGACCACAGGATCTACATCTGCAAGAGGTGTTTCGCCTACTTTGACAACCGGCCCAACAAGCTCGGGTTGACGGGTGCTCAGCACTTGGAGGAGCACAGGCGTTACTGTTACGCTAAGGCTCCTCTCCGCTTGGACATGCCGAAAAAGGAGAAGATCCGGTTCGCGCATCCCGAGTACACCCGGCGAGAGAGGTTCTGCATCTACGCGGACTTTGAGTGCTCCCTTCAGCCCGTCGCTGACGACCCTGCGGAACCACCACCCGGGACCAGACCTATGCGCATGGACGTCCCGTACGCCTTTGCATACCAGATCATGGACTCGTTGGGGCTGGAGGAGTTTGAACCCCGGGTCTACTTCGGGGTCGACGCGTCCAAGGTGTTTATGGAGAGGCTCAAGATGGACGTGTTGATGCTGTGGGAGTTCCTGTTCAGCATGAGAGCTCTGCACCCTTCTCTGACCCGGCAGGAGATGGAAGAGTACCTGGCGGCGACTCGCTGCTACCTCTGCGGTGAGGAGTTCACCGAGCAGGACGTCAAGGTGCGGGACCACAACCACGCCCCACCTTACGAGTTCCGAGGAGCGGCGCACCGCTCGTGCAACCTACGGTACAGGGAGCAGCGGGTCATCAACTGCTATTTCCACAACCTGTCCAACTATGACGCTCACTTCATAGTGCGGGAGTTGGCCATTGACCCCGGCGATGTGGACGTGCTGGCGCACACGGAGGAGCGCTACATCGCTTTCACCAAGCGGTTCCACTTTGGCCAGCCCGGGGACAACCAACGACAGTCATCTTTCGCGGTGCGGTTCCTGGACACCTACAGGTTCTTGTCCATGAGCCTGGCCAACCTGGCGGCGGGGCTTCCCACGGATAAGATGCGTGAGACCAGGAAGCGGTTCCCCGACAACCGGCTCTTCGACCTGGTGCGCAGGAAGGGCGTGTTCCCCTACGACTTTGTCACGTCGTACGACACGTTGTACTCCACCAGACAGCTTCCTCCTCGGGCCGCGTTCAAAAACAGCATGACCCTGGAGGATATCAAGGAGGAGGAGTACGAGCACGCCCTCAACGTGTGGCGAGTCTTTGACTGCAACCACCTCAAGGACTATGCCGACAAGTACCTGCGCTGTGACATCGCCCTCCTCACCGATGTGTTCGAGCAGTTCTGCGACACCTCTTTGGCTGAGTATGGACTGGACCCTGCACACTACTACACCCTGCCCTCTTACGCGTGGGACGTCATGCTCAAGACCTGCGGCGTGGAGCTGGACACGCTACGGGACTTTGACATGTACCTCTTCGTGGAGCAAGGCATCAGAGGAGGTATCTCCCAGGCCATCACCCGCTACGCCAAGGCCAACCACGAGCGATGCCGCCCTGAGGACCGACGCCTCGACGAGCCGACACGCCACCTCCTGTACCTGGATGCCAATAACTTGTACGGCTGGGCCATGTCCCAGTACCTGCCCACCGGAGACTTCCAGTGGCTCAGCCGTGAGGAGATTGACGCCTTGGACATCGCCTCGTTGGATGCGGAAGCCGACCGGGGCTACATACTGGAGGTGGACCTCAACTACCCCGCCCGTCTCCACGACCTGCACAGGGACCTCCCCTACTGCTGTGAGACCAAGCGGCCTCCAATAGGCAAGTTCCCCAAGCTGGTGACCACCCTGGACAACAAGGAGCACTACATCTGCCACTACAGGATCCTGCAGCAGGCGCTGAACAACGGACTGGAGCTTGTGGCTGTGCACAGGGCCGTCTCGTTCCACCAGTATCGATGGCTCGAGCCCTACATCCTGATGAACACCGAGCTGAGGAAGAAGGCCAAGACCAAGTTTGAGCAGGACTTTTTCAAGCTCATGAACAATGCGGTCTTCGGCAAGACCATCGAGAACGTGCGCAAGCGCCTGAACGTCAAGCTGGTCTGCACTCCGGATAGGTTCAGCAAATACGTGGCCAAGTCCAACTTCCTGGACCGCACTTACTACACAGAGGACGTAGCCCTCATCCATCTAGCCAGGGTGAACATCGTTCTGGACAAACCCATCTACATCGGCATGTCTGTCCTCGAGCTGAGCAAGTGGCTCATGTACGAGTTCTTGCGGAAGATGAAGGACCGCTACGGTAACCGCCTGACCGTAGACTACATGGACACGGACAGCTTCGTGTTTGACATCATCTCTCAGGACATCTACAGGGAGATGATGGAACACCTGGAGGACTTTGACACCAGTGCCTACCCCAGGTCCCACCCCTGCTACAGCCCCATCAACGCTAAAGTCATCGGCAAGTTCAAGGATGAGTGCGCTGGCAGATCCCTGTTTGAGTACCTCGGGCTTCGTTCCAAGCTTTACTTCATGGACATCGAGGACCCGAGCGAGGAGACGGGATCCAAGGCTCTCAAGCGTGCCAAGGGAGTCGCCAAGGGGGTCGTCAAGAACATCCTTACCCCCGACGACTACAGGGAATGCCTGTTCAACGAGGTGTTGAAGACCACCGTCAACACCCGGTTCCAGTCCCACCTGCACCGCGTCTTCACAGTCCAGGTGGAGAAACTTTCCCTGAGCCCGAAAGATGACAAGCGCTATGTCCTGGCGGATGGGATCCACACCTTGCCTTGGGGACACAAGGACATCCCACCACTGGCTGAAGGAGGACGAGACCACCTCAATAACCAACAGCAACAGCAGCCAATGGAGGTGGATGAGGAGGAGGACGTTGATGAAGAGTTTCCTGTGTAGGCTTATGTTTATATGTAAATAGTATTTTTTAATTTATTTGTAAATAGCGTTTATAATTTATTTGTAAATAGTATTTGTAAGCAATTATATTGTAAAAGTTTTAGTTCACAGCAGATATCTGTGTTGTTATTACCTCACCCGTATTTCCTCATTATATTTTCAAAATCATCAACATGTCCAAGTTATAACTTTTTTTCAAATTAAAATAATTTAAAATGTAATTTATAAAATTTAATAATTTAAAAAAATTTTAAATAAAAAAAAATCGAGATATTGGACATGTACTTTTCTTAAATATTGAAGTAAGGACAAATGAACAACAAGTGATTGCAATATATCGTATTTATTTCAAAAACATAATAAGAATATACAAACACACAATTAAAAAGAATTAAATAAAGTATCAGTAACGTAGTGGTGAGAAGATGGAGTGGAAGAGCCTGCGGACCAGAGCGTCGTTGACCGTGGGGGACGCCAGATCGAAGAGCTGCACGTAGTCACCAAGCGCCATACCGAGGACCGCCCGGCAGTACAGGTAGGTGAGGCAGTAGTGGCCGCAAACGGAAGTACCATAGCCCTGGAGTCGATACCTGTTGTAGACATAGCGGCGGCGCGAGTTGCGCCTCAGGAACCTCTGGTAGTCCGCCTGGTATGGGGACCTGCCGTAGCTGTCGAAGTATTCCAGCCGGTCCTCAGAGCAGTAGAATGCCACCCAGTGGTCTCCTCTCTCAGTGTGTGACATGGTGTTGGCCACTATGGCGGTCTGGGGTTGAACGGGTGAGTGAGGCAGACGGTCAGAGGCGCAGACCAGAACGCTCCTCAGTCCGGGGACTTGCGCCAGGCTCCTCTCGATCTGTGTGGTGTTCATCGTGGGCGGAAGCAGCAGCAACACTCTAGGGCTGACGAGTCCGACCTGTCATTGGCCATCAGCCAATCACGCAGGACGATGCAGTTGTGCAGAGTGCAACGGTTGAGGGCGCTCTTATGGTAGCTGCAGCGCAGGGTCCGGCAGGAGGGTGGTCCGTTGAGGGACCCGCAACCCAGGTCGTCCATGTCCTGCACGGTGGTGGCGGCAGGCTCGACGATCAGGTGCCGCTGAACAAAAGTCCTCTTCTGCGACCCCTTGACGTAGACGATGGGGCGGTGGATGAAGCAGGCCCGCAGCTTGTCCAGCAGGGCGACGTAGGCGATATCGCCCTGGTCCCACTCGAGCCCATGGCAGTGACGCGTGAGCCAGCCGCTCTCGCGCAGTTTCTCGCTGGTCAGGAGGTCTCGATTGAAGGGCGGACGAGCGATGTGATGCATGATTAGCGTGCCGGTAGTCACGTCCACCACGCAGACCTCCTTCAGCAAATAGTCGTTGTCGCTGTCCTTGAAGCACTGCATGTCCATCACCACGCTTCCATGATGGCAGCGCACTAGGCCGGTGGCGGTGGCGGTAGGCTCGTTGTAGATTGGTGGCGGCACGTCCATCTCGCGAGGTCGGCTGAACTGAGAGCGAGCGCGCGCTGCATCGGCCTTAAGTAGGTGGGAGGGCGGCGGCGGCAGCGGCGGAGGAGATAACCCGTTTTACCCACCAAAGTCCACAGTCACGTTGCGGTGACGGTCCACCTCCACGACGTTGTCCAACTCGGCGTACACTATGCAGTTGAACGCCTCCGCCAAGGCTTCGGAGAACCCAATCTCTATGCGCAGGTTACCGTTGCGCACCAGGTTCCTGTGGCTGGATTGAGAGGCCGCCATATCGGGCGTCAGATCAAACGCCATCAGGCAGTATCCATAGGGGTATTCGTTGCGACTGACTTCATTACCACAGTCTGAGAAATTGATGCCGGTGCCAGTGTACAGCGTGTGGTAGGCGAGCACGCACAACTCATGACCGAACGTGTAATCCGGTTGAAGCGGCTTACATGGCACTTGCTCACCATCTATGTACAGCGCGAAGAAGTTCACGTGGCTGTGGGTGAAGTTGAACGGGTTCTTCTTGTAGTCCCCGTTGAACGCCTGATTGCTGACCAGGCCAACTATAATGCGTTTTGGCAGTTGACCCAGAAACACACTGTCCAGAGTCTTGCTGCTGATACCGGCAGGTAGCGTGAAGGATTTGACTTCCACGCGTGTAATGGGATATTTGGCTGTGCCCGACTCCAGCGTCCTGCTGTGAGCCAACAGCACGCTCGGGTTGATCTTACAGCGGCGCATAAACAGGTTGACTTCGGCGATGTCCACTTTGTAGTCTGTCACGGTTTTAGACATGATGGAGAATGAGTTCTTTGACCTGATCAGACGAAAGCGCATCTCCACACCATTTAACATGAACTTCTCCTGGTTGCACAGGTCAACGTGCAGATGTCCGACCATGTCCACGTACCGGCTTCCCTTGATAAACTCTCTCCTTTTCTTGAGCCCGGTATAATTATCCTCCTCAGTATTGTCCATGTACCCGGCATAGTCCTCAAAGAACATCTCCGCGGTGAAGTGCGATGTCTTGGCATCACCACCATAGGACAACAGGTTCTCCAGGTAGGCGCGATAGGCGTACGTGTTGTTCTGAGGAGACACCAGTTTGTTGTTCAGGTACAGGTCCACTTGACTGAACAGCGAGTGCAGCCAGTTGTTAATCGGACCCACCTCTTTTATCGCTTGATCACCCGTTACAGCGCCTCCATTAGCCGTTCTAATGGTAGCCTTCACATGCAGTAGCGTCTGTGACAGATCCGTGTACTCGTCCCCATGACCCGGAACTATGAACTCAACGGGTGAGTCGTCTGTCAGGGAGGAGATGGGCTTGTACTGCACCCATTTACCGCTCTCTATACTGGTCTGCGTGGGCGGTAGCGAGAACAGGTCCAACTCGGTCTTGACACACTCGCACGACTTCTGATGTAGAAACGCCATTATCCAAAAATGTCTCTCGCAGTACTCCTGCTCTTCTTACGTCGCACAACGGTCTTGCTCCTCCTCTTCTTAGCGACGCGTTTTGCAGGCTTCCTTTTCCTCTTAGGCGCAGCGCGCTTCTTCTTCCTAACTCCGAGGAGTTTAGCCAGAGACTGAGGGGTCACTCGCTGTACACGCCTCCTCTTATAGGTGCCACCACCACCACCGCTCAGCACGCGATCCAGTTTTTCATCGGCCTTACGTTTCAGCGACCCGGTAAACTGCCTGAGTCGGGCGTTGGCTGCGACTCGGGGGTTGGCTGTGCCCGCCGCCACGTCGCCCAAGAAGCCCACACCGGACCTCAGCGCCTCCTTGCCCAGCGCCGATGCGCCGGATCTGATCAACGGGACCACTGTACGCATCAGCCCGCCTAGGAAACTGCCGATGCCATGACCGCGTTGGAAAGCGGCTCCTCTGAATACCGTGGACACTCCATGTCCAGACTGCTGTTGGCGGTAGTACGCCAGATAGGGGTCGTTCGGGTTCATTGCTGCTGCTACTCTCTGCGCAGGTGAAGCTTCATGCACGTAGTCCCGAAGTGGAATGGCAGATGGCGTCCAACGCTGTCCCTTAAATCGACTTCCACACTATCGAAGGAGCTCTTCATCAGCGGCACGTAGTGAGGGTCGGTGAAATGCACGGTGATACTCGCACCGTAGATGTAGTTTTTTGCGTCGATGTTCACAATCTTTAACAAGGGCGCAACAGTGTCACCTACTAGCTGAGGTTCCACCAGGTCACAATACACGTACATGTGCGAAGGGATCCCGGCCAGTAAGTTGGGCGGTCTTATAGCTTTTCTATGTTTGATCAAATCCACATTGTGCACGTCGTATCCCAACTGTAACGCTAGGTTGGGGCTAAATTCCAGTTGCTCCACAGTCTGGTCTATCGAGATCAATTCCACCTTCCCAATCTCTTTGTCGTACTCAAACTGGCATTGGTATAAGTCCAATTTTGGAATGGCGTTGATGGCGTTGACTAGTTCATCGATGTCTTTATAGTTTCCAGCTTCCACCTTTACAGCGGTCAGTTCAGGCTTGCCGGTGTCATCCTTAGTGTAGAGATATACGCGAGCGTCCTCCCCCACTGTCACAAACGAGCATGGGTAATGGACCTCGACTAAAGCGACTTCCCATTCACCATCGCCACCCAATCGCACGACTGACGGTAGATGGGTGATGTAGTTAGCCACGGTGTTGTTTGGATAATAGTCCATTGAGCTGTTGCTGGGCAACGTCAGGTACAGCTGCCTGCGCTTTGTCGTCATAGCAGCTGTTGCACTTCAGATGCAGGTACCCACGAGTTGAAGTCCTCTCCGTAACCGACCCACTTGACCAAGTAGCGCTTACTGCGGCCTCGCCCTTTAGTGTCCAGTATTTTATCTATTTGGTACATACGGTCCGGGGCAACCGTTACCTTTTGCATCTCATGCTCGTAGAAGCGCCCTTCCAGCGGCGTCCCGTTCAGGTCTCGCAGCACGTACAATGGTAGAGGATGCGACCCGTATACGTGATCCACCACAAACAGCTCCTTACTCCAGTTGGTCTCGTAACCTTTGGCGAACGTGCCCTTCTCCTTGGCTATGCGCACCGTGACACCAGGCTCGAACCTAGGCTTGCGTCGCCGGATCGCCTTTCCATACATGTGACGCCACACCTTATACACCGTTTTTCCATCGCCGCTGTCCGCGTCCACGGGTCGCAGACCACCACCCAGGCTCTTGTGCGGGCTGCGGTTGTAGGCATCCACAAGCCTGTCCAACACGTCGATGTAGCGATACGTGTTTTTGTAGGTTAGGTAGCGCCACATGCGGTTCTTGAGCGTGCGGTTGACTCGCTCCACCACCGCCGCCTTCACATCGGGGTTCTGCGTGGTGACGTATGTGACACCGTGACTCTTGAACACTCGCTTGGTAGCGGCCCCGGTGAACTCCGTCCCCTTGTCAGTCTGTAGACAGCGAGGAGTCGCCTCTCGAACGCTGCCGCCACCTCTTGCCCGCTTTTCCTCCTCAGTGGTACCGCAAACAACCGCTTACTAAATACATCGATCACAGTCAGCAGGTAGTTGACCCCGTCGTTGTGCTGGCTGAGACCGCGCATGTCGTTCAGGTCCGCCTGCCACAGCTCCTGAGGCCCAAAAACGGCGTAGCGGTTGCGGGGAAACCGCTTGCGCGCAGGCTTGTGCAGCGTGTAGGTGTCCTGGGCACGCAGCCATTCCACCGCTCTGCGTTTCGGGAGGCGCGCGGCTCTGGCCAGAGCAGCTACCCCGCCGAGGGAACCGGGCTGGCTCGGGTCATAGTACAGCTTCTCCATTACGGTGAGAACGGCTCCCAGTTGTCCAATGACGATTCCTGGTCAGGTTCCTCGGTTATTATCCTTCTCCTGGCTGCCGGAAGTCGCGGTCTCAGGCGGTCTAGCATTGGTGTCAACCTCGGTGACAGGGGTGATGAGGAGGCCGTCGTGTCTCCCCAGGGGCTCGATGCAGTGTCCAGCCCCCCGTTTAGGTAACGCAACGCCGTGGGATTGCTCATGTATTCTTTAGGCACGTTCATGTTTTTCAAGGCGGTCATCACTTGTTGCCAACCGGTAGGCAATCGGTCTGCCCTTCGCGCTCTCACTATGCTGTGCGCGATGTCCACTATATTGGAATTGGGGACCTTCTCGTTGTTCACATACACCACCCCACTGGCGTCCCAGGCGATGGGGCTGCCTTGCTGGGTCATGAACCGCAACAAGTTGCGCGCCACCGACTTGTAGATTTTTGGGAATGATGCCAACACCCCCTCCTCCTCCGAGGTGCTAGACTCACGTTTCACGTGACTCGGACCTGCCTCTCCCTCCTCCTCCCCCTCGATGATTGACAGGCCTATGGGTTGACGTTTAGCTGCGGAAAAGTGCAGGAACCGCTGTAACACCTGTTGATATTGTTTCCATTTTTCCGTATCGTTCAGCCGCTTGTCGCTCAGTATGCGATGCATCTCAGCGTCCAGGCCGGCTGGCTTATTGGTACTGCCTGCTCCTCCTCCTCCTGGTCCTGGTCCTTCTCGCAATCTCTCGATGAGCTCCTGCGGTACAACTACCATTTTCTTAGCGTGCTCCATTTTTTCAAATTACTTTCTGCATCAACACAGGTAACACCGCACTCAACAGCAAGGGCAGGAGGATCCCACCGCCCCGTTGTACAAGGTAGCGTCGCTTCTTGACCCAACCCTCACCGCGTTTCACCAGCCGTCTGAGCGCCTGTTTGTGCTTTCTCAACTTTCGTTTATGACAGGTGGTGAGCGGCACGTTCCCGCGTAACACGTTGTACGCACACTCACACACTGACCTGATACGGCTATTCTCGCACGCTTTTAACAGGGCCTTGCGTTCCTTGGGTGTAGCGTGCACCAGAGCAGTCAGCAGGGCTGTGTCTTTCTTCACGCGGTGTGACATGATGACTGACACTGGCGCGCGCTCAGCCTATTTATCACTTTTTCTTGGGCAGGTACACGTAGTTAACTGGATCGTCTGGGAAAACGGCTGAACGTACCCGCATCTCCTCGGGTGTAGACTGTTTCAAGTCTATCAGCAGATAGGCGTGAGGATCGCGCGTGGCGTCCGCATAAGCCTCCTCCACAAATTTGGGGTTCTCTGGGTATACTTGGCGAGCCAAGTGTTTGATCTGAGCGCGGTCCCGGGGATTCTTGAAACACACTATGTAATGAGCGTTCAGCGATATGTCGCGCTGGCCCCTACCCTGATGAAACAGGTTTTGCGTGATGAAGAACACGCTCATGTTGCGGTGATGGGAGCCCTTGGTGAACAGGTCCGCCACGCCGGGGCCAGCCTCACGCATCATGTCATCGACGATAACCAGGGAGGGCTCGCTACCATCGTAGTCGTCCAGGTCGGGCAGGCCGGCTACGTAGCGCACAGTAGGGTCATCGGCTCCTCCTCCACCGCCGCTACCGCAGTGCCAGGTGATACGGGCGAAGCGCGTATCGCACATGCGGTCGGCATGCCCTATGAAGCGAGCCACAAAGTGCGACTTGCCGCTGCCCGAAGGTCCAGCTACGATGGCGGTGAACGGGTGTTTCCACCTCAAGTCCATGGTGGCTACTAACACAGCCACGCACCGCCTCGACTCTTATAATTAATTGAGTTTTTATATTTATTTTTTATTTTTATATTTATTGTTATATTTATTTTTTTATTTTAAATTAATAAGGATAAAGGAATAAGGTTTTTTTTTATTTATTTATTCAAACAAATTCCAGAAGAGCTCCTTTGCTGCCGGGGGGACCGCTCCTCTTGACCAGACTCATCCTCGACCCCACACCAACGTTGTACTGGCCGATGACATGGTCTCCCAAGACGGCCAAGTATCTACGAGGCATGTAGATCCTCAGCGGGTCGTCACCAGTTAGCCCCTCCAAAGTGGCCATTATCGCCTCGCCATAAGGAGTATCCACCCGCTCAAATGACCGGATGGGGTAAATTATGTTGTCCCGCAGATCGGCTATGTGGGTATAACCCCCCGCCTTGCAGCTGTTGAGGGCTGACTTGAGGTCTCCTGTTTGGTCAATGCTGCTCGTTGAGTGTCCGGATGTGGAATGGTTGTGGCTCACCACCGAGTCGTATTATATAGGCTCACTGCGTCAACAAGTTGTTTACGTCATTGTGTGTGTTTTCCGGGTCGTTGTGGTGTTTACTTCTTGCGCTTTGGGATGACGCAATTGCCTCCAGCCTTACGTTTTCCCTCGCAAACTGTTGTGCAATCGCGGGTCTTACGCCAGGCGGGTAGTGGAGTCACGATCCTACTAACTCCGTTAATTTTAGGCACTCCGGTATCGCTATTAATCCACATATTTTCTAGTCTCGTTAACAGGTCCGTGAGGCATATGCAAATTTCATCGTCTCTATCCTCGTCCAAGTATAGGCCGCAACTATGCGTAGGGCGTCCGCCTTTGAATACCGACATCTTCAATAAAACGTTTCCTAAGTTGGTAGGGTTCTTTACTGTATATTGACATTCAGCATCGCTCCAACTGCATGATGGAGAATCGGTAGGTGTATTCCTGTCCACTGTCCATCCAACAACGGGCTTCTTGCTCCTCTTCTTAGTTATGGTAGGCGGTCTAGCATTCTCATCCATGGCATCAAGCTCCTCCATCAGAGAGCGGATGGTTCGATCCACCTCGGTTGCACTGTTGCTGCTGCTCATGGCGTCTCGGGCAAAACTGAGGCCGCGGTAGCGGACCTCAGGTTTATATACCGGCAGCGCGCGCAACCGGGTATGTCCCCGCCGAGCGGTGGCGGCCAAAGAGGGCGCGTCACGACAGCAAGCCGCTGAGCAATTCAAGGGTGCAACCTTGAGCGTCAGCAAACCGCTGAGTAATTCCTTCCTGGGCAACTCCTTCAGGACCGTCCCCCGACACGCGCCGCCAACCGCTCCCGGTCGGCGGGGGTTTTTTAAGCCGCATGTAGACCAAACGGGGGGGGACCTTACATCCTCGCATCCTCACTGCGCCTTTGCTGGTTTTGAATCGACCAATGGGGGGGGGGGAACCTTACATCCTCGCATCCTCACTGCGCCTTTGCTGGTTTTGAATCGGCCAAGGGGGGGGGGACCTTACATCCTCGCATCCTCACTACGCCTTTGCTGGTTTTGAATCGGCCAAGGGGGGGGGACCTTACATCCTCGCATCCTCACTACGCCTTTGCTGGTTTTGAATCGGTCAAGGGGGGGGGGGGTACAACCATATAGTTTTTGATAAAGGAATATCGTTTATTTTTATAGTTTTTTTTATAAAGGAAATTTTGTTTATTTATATTTAATCTTTATTTACAATTTTTTATTATAATCTTTACTTAACCCCCGTTTACAATAACCTTTGCAAAGACCTGGTCGGATTCTAAAAGAAGTAAATTAATCACGCGTTGACAAGCAACATGCGGTTTATTGATGCCATCCAAAGCAGCTTGAACTTGTAGGCGTTTTTGTTCAGGCAACCGCTTCTTAATCCACATCCTGATGGACAATTCGGCAAAGTGACCCGTTGTGTAATACTTCACCGTCTGTAGGAATATCTCCGCATCGATTGACTCAATGTCTTCAATTGTAGATCTAACTGTAAATGGTTTTGTATGATAATATTCACCTTCCAGTGACACATCAATTCCAACATTAAACATTTTGTTAGGTCTAGTCAGTGTAGGAGCTTGTGAGCAAATGATTCTAACATAAATAACTGGAGAACTCTCACTAATGAGATAACCTCAGGCAGTCACGTAGTCCTTACCAAAACATGTAATACTAGAAAATGATGGGGAAGGGAGTATTTTATTTATGGTTTTTTTTTCCTTTTATTTTTTTATCTTTTATTTTTTCTTTATTGAAAGAAGAAAAAGAATTTAGAGTGACTAGAGCCCTCCCAAACTGTTTTTATGGTCATTGACTTTAAAATCACCAAAGTAGATAGATAATCATTGTTTTGTGGCCAATCCGCTTCCCAAGCACTCTTACCACAGCAAAAACAAGTGTGCTGCAAATTATTAGAGTCTGAAAAGCGATACACTTTAACAATTCTTGCAGGATACAGAACTCTATTACAATAATGCTCAGTGTACTGGCAGTAGCGGCATTGATAGACTCTCTTGCCATTGTATCTATTATACAAGTCTAACACTTGAGGATCCGTTTCGGGGTTGTTAAGCACTAACACATGTTCCCGAACATACCCCTTGAGGCAAGATGCAACGTATCGCTGTATAGGCACTGGCAATTGTGCAATCCCCTGACACAGAATGTATTTATTCTTTCTTATTACAATACACGATTGCTGAGCTAGTGACAGTGGGTTGTATGCTTCCATGACTAACTCAAGATTCAGACTGGTCAAGCACTTAGCTTGAGGAGTCTAGTAAGTAAACAAGTTATATAATGAGGGATTTTCCTCCGTGAACATCAAGTCCACTAATGAGTAAACAAATTATTTAATGAAGGATTTTTCCTCCGTGAACAACAAGTCCACTAATGAGTAAACAGATTGAGTTTCTCTAAGTTTCAGTTTAAGTCAGAGAGTCAAACTATTGCCATCAATATGAACACTGATAATGTATGGGAGAGCAGTATTCCTGATGAGGACCTCATCAAGATCGTTGAGGGAATCGAAGAAAAGTATGCTAATAGCGTATGGGAAGGTAATATCCCTGATAAAGAACTCCTCGCTACCGTTGAGGTGATAGAAGAGGAATATGCTCTCCAACTGCGAAGGGAATATGAAACAATGTGGGAACGGATAACTACGTGTTGGTGCTCCCAACCTACATGTGATGAAGAATGGGAACAATATAATGCAGACTGGGAGAGTCTTCGTGATCTTGAGATTGCAATGGAGGAGTTTCAAGCGAAAGAGAGGGCTGAGACTTCTTCACAAAAGTAATTTTAAGTTTTTAGTTTATAATAAAGATGAAGAAAATAAAATTATAATTCATACAAAAATAATAAAATAACATAAATAATGGAATGAGCGGGGGGGGCCTGAGCTTGGCTATGGGGAAAGTCGGGGGGGGGGCCTGAGCTTGGCTATGGGGAAAGTCGGGGGGGGGGTCGGCACAGGGTTGATCCTCTCAATCCTCAACTAAACTTTGTCACTTTGTTTTTGTTTGTTGTGTAATTATTTTCTTTATTTATTTTAGATAAGGAAAAAGGAAATAGGTTTTTTTTTTTTATTTAATCTGAATCCGAGGAGTTTATGTATACAACGTGGGGCCTCGGTTCCCCACTTGGCCCCGCCTCTGGCTCGGGCTCTGGCTCGGGCCTCGGTTCCCCACTCAGCCCCGCCTCTGGTTCGGGCTGCTGCTGCGGCTGCTGTGGTCTGCGCCGGAGCTGGGGTCTTGGGCGAGGCCGATACTGTTGGAGGATCAACCCCCGGCGAATCTCGCGGTGGACCCTGTTGGCCTCCGCCTCCTCTCGCCGCCGCTGTTGCTCGGCGAACTCTGGGGTCCACCATCCCTGCGGTACGGCTGTCGGCTTGACGATAGCTGTAAATAACGAACCAACATTAATATTCTTTTTTTTTATGAGATTTATTGATATTATAATAATGAGATTTATTGATATTATAACAATGAGAAACTGAGGATTGCTACTCACCAACTGGTTTTCCCTCCTGTGTCCTGGGGGTAGGCATCTGGGTGGGCGTCTGGGTGGCGGCATCACCACAACGCCTCGGGCCAGGAGCAGCCAGGGCGCACGTCTGGGTGGAGGCGCACCTCGTGGCAGGAGCAGCGGGAGCAGCAAGAGCAGCTGGAGCAGCAGGAGCAGCAGGAGCAGCGGCCGGGGCATCAGCGGGGGCAGCTGGAGCAGCGGCCGGGGCATATCGGTGGGTGGCAAGGTGCCGGGCCACCTTGTCTTTTCTGCCGAATTGCTTTCCACAAATTCGGCATGGGTAAAGTGGCGAATCTACATGCGTCAGCATGTGCCGGCGCAAATGGTCGCTACGCGAGTAACGCTTGTCGCAATACATACAAGTGTACTCCATCGCGGCTGCAGTAAGAATGATTAAGACCTGGAGAAACCGGCGGGTGAAAGCGGAGGCGCGCGCGGTAAACATCACGTAGGCGATAAACAAGGAAAGCAAACGGCATGTACTGGAAAAATCCGGGGGGGGTCGGGGGGGGGTCGGGGGGGGTCGGGGGGGGGGTCGGGGGGGGTGTCCAAATGTGTTTACTAGGGAAGTTCCCCAACAATAACAAGTCCGATTTATCTCCTACACAAACAGGCTCTCGCTCAGTCGTTAAGCATGGCTGCTCCGTGGGAGGATGATATGACAGACTATGACTACGAGTTTGCACTTGAAAATGCAAATTTCGTAGATGAGTTGGAGCAAGAGGCTCTATTAGAACAAACGTTTGCGCAGCAAATACGGGATCTGGAGCGCCTGGAGCCGGCGTCGAGCGGACTGCAGCGGCCTCCTCCATCGCCTCAGCCTGGGCCTAGCGGGCTGCAGCGGCCTCCTCCTCCTCCATCGCCTCAGCCCACACCGTCTCCATCACCGCCTCCATCGCCTCAGTCCGACTCGTCTGAGGACCCTCCACCACCACCGAGGACTGCGAGACAAGTGTACCTGGAGCGACAGGCGCTTCAGGACGACGTTGACCGAGTGTGGGTGGTTGAGCCGCAGCACGAAACACATTGGCGATGGTACATGGCCGACATGGCCAGGCTGCGTGAACTAGATGAGGAATTGGACCGCTTGGAGGAACAAGAGGAGGCGGCCGATAAGGAGGAATAGTTATAAGTTTTTTTTGTTGATAAATAAATGATTCCTTTGTCCAAAAAAAAAAACAAACAAAAAAACACAAACAAAAAACAAAAAATAAAATGCAATAAACAAAATAATAAAACCGGGATGATGGGCGTCGGGGGGGGGTCGGGGGGGGGTCGGGGGGTCGGGGGGGGGGGTCGGGGGGGGGGGTCGACACAGGGCTGGTCCTCCCAATCATCAGCTTGCTAAACTTGTCACTTTGTTTTTGTTGTTTGTTTTTTTTGGGGTTTTTTTTGTTTTTTTTTTTGTTTTTATAATTTTATTTCATTAATACATTACAATAAATGTGATGCTTAAATCTAAGATGATTCATGAATGTTATACAACATATGAAGAATGAAAACTTACAATACGATATAATGATAAGCCTAAACTAAAGGAATGCGTTTAACCCAGAAGAGGGCCACCTCTTCATTTGCAATCAGGTTGTGGAGGCGTTGCTGCACCTCCTCCAGGTGACCGGGTTGGTTGGCGACGTATCGCCGCCTGATGAAGTGGTTGCGCCCGTCCGGGCCCAGGCACCCCCATCTCAAAATGACCAACTGGTCCATGATGGCAATTTCCACCAGGCCAATCACGTCCTGAATGACCTGGTGGTTCCACAAAGTATATGTGGCAGTCGACATAGCCTTCTGCTTGTGGAATGAGCGTTAACGTGCGGAGGAGCAGTAAACATCCCGTAATGGGGAAAAAACCGGTGACAAACAAGGAAAGTAAACAACACGTGAACGGGGGGGGTGTCGGGGGGGGATGACGTCACGGGGGGGGTGTCGGGGGGGGGGGTGACGTCACGGGGGGGGGCTCCTCGGCTCCTCAGTTTGCTAAGGTGGTCCAGAACCGGCCATAGCACCCTACTTGTGTGTGTCCGTGAGCACGATAACTCTCGTAAAAATTATCCGATTGTGATGAAATTTTGTATAAACGTGTAAAGCAACATTTATGACTTTAAGTTCGAAAACTAGCCAGATCGCTTTATCCGAAGGGGTATTTTGGGGGGTTTTGTACCCCAAAAAGGGGTTTTTCGAATTTTTTACATATAATTTTGGAAATAGTCAAATTTTAGTTTTTCCCATTGGATTCAGCTTAAAAAAAAAAACAATTTGGTATTTTGATCATTTCTCTACGTCAATTGGTTACCGAGATATTGAAAGTGCTAAACACAGTACATTGTCTAATGTTATTCTTATGGAGGAAAATACAATTTTATATCTCGCTTATTTATGAACGTATACTGACGAAACTTGGTATACGGCTTCATCTGGTTGTGGACCATTGTTATTTGCTCAAAAAACATTTTTTACCCAAGGCTCCCGTAGCAGCAAACCTGCGTACTCAGCCCCTTTTTATTCTTATGGAGAATAAGTAACGTGTTATCTGCCTTCATTATGAAAATAAATTAATGAAATTAGGTATGTGGCTTTATCTACATGAGTTATATTGATATTTGTATAAAATCCCATTTTTTGTGTTCCTTGCTTCAGCAAACCTGCATACTGAGCCGCCATGTTATTCTTATGGAGAATAATTAAAATGTCATAAATCGTTTATTTATGAATGTATATTGATGAAACTTGGTATGTGGCTTTATGTGGTATTAATTAAGATAAATATATATGCATTGGAAATTCGCTGAGTACGCAGGTTTGCTGCTACGGGGGTATTTTTTGTCGTTACATGGCCAATGTGTTTTACTGATGCATTATGGGAGTTTTTGACTGTTTGGTGGTCTAGTCATTTTATTCCCCATTTAAATCAATGTAAATTTAGTGATTTTTAAAAACCATTATCATTGTTTTAAAGTACCTATACATTACAAGTTGAAACCTGTTGTTAAACTGAACTTTTGAATCTTGCGAATTTGTTTAAATAAAAAGAAACCAATTATCTTGAAGCTAAGTAATGATTTAGGTAACATCAAAATAGTCTTGTTTATAGGTTTAGGGTAGTTGGCGAATTTTTTTCTATAACTTTATTTGAATTGTACAATCTGTTCAAAAAAGGATGGAACAGTCAGCAAAAAAGATAAAACAAATTACATAACTTGGGCAAGTTGCTGTCCAATAACAGATCTTGCGTCAAACATTCTTACAATTTAAAATTTTAAGTAAATCTGTATGGCAGTTCAAGCACTTTAACATTTTTCTTCAGCCTGTTAGTAAACTCGCTATTGTCAAGGAGGTTAACAGCTAAATAATTTGGATGTTATAATTTCCTTTGGTAAATCTGGCTGTATCGTGTAATTTCTTCTTTTATGGTTGGAATTTTCAGGTCTTCATGAATAGTCTTATTTGAAACGAACCAAGGAGCACAGTTGATTTTTCTCAATGTTTTTGACTGGAATTTCAATATTAGATCGGCTTGCTGATCCCCAATTGAAAAACGGGGACTTGAGTGGTTAATTCAATTATTTATTTTACCTACATATCAATATAATAACATTAATAAATAATGGATGATTCCAATATTAAATTCAAATCCAATGCCAATGTAAACCGTTGACAGTAAACACTACACTAGACAACCGGTAGGCTAATTTTAATTTTGACAGCGTCCACCCAATGAATTCTGATTGGTCTAGCTAACTCCAAGGTGGCAACATAACAAAGTAAAAAGCTGAACTAGGCGGCACGCTTTTGGGAAACATTTAATTTAGTCAAAAGGTAGTGACTCCATTTATAACACATAAAGCTCAGTGTTATACATTCAATTGTAAGGTGTTCGTTGCGTTATGTTGGGAAAAATCGTGCATCCAGCTGATTTTTTACAGCACGCTTTTTGTCAGAAACTGCATTTCAGTAGTCTCTCCAGACTGTATAGAGCCAAGGCCCTGGAGCCTTGATAGAGCTCACTGTCGCCAGCTGAGGTTGAGTTGTTTTTAGCGAATTTCCCCTATAGGGAAGAAGCTATTACCGTAGTCGGCATGGTAAGACCTAGGCCCGGGACCATGATAACTTTTCGTTTTGAGGTCCCCAGACCCCAAAAACACTATTCGTTCGAAACTGTATATATATATATATATATATATATATATATATATATATATATGAGTGTGTGTGTGTGTGTCCGTGAGCACGATAACTCTCGTAAAAATTATCCGATTTTGATGAAATTTGGTATAAACGTGTAAAGCAACATTTATGACTTAAGTCCGAAAACCAGCCAGATCGCTTTGTCCGAAGGGGTATTTTGGGGGGTTTTGTACCCCAAAAATGGGTTTTTCGAATTTTTTACATATAATTTTGGAAATAGTCAAATTTTAGTTTTACCATTGGATTCAGCTTAAAAGAACACACAATTTGGTATTTTGATCATTTCTCTACGTCAATTGGTTACCGAGATATTGAAAGTGCTAAACACAGTACGTTGTCTAATGTTATTCTTATGGAGGAAAATAAAAATTTTATATCTCGCTTATTTATTAACGTATACTGACAAAACTTGGTATACGACTTCATCTGGTTGTGGACCATTGATATTTGCTCAAAAAAATTTTTTATCAATGGCTCCCGTAGCAGCAAACCTGCGTACTCAGCCCCATGTTATTCTTATGGAGAATAAGTAACGTGTTATCTGCCTTCATCATGAAAATAAATTAATGAAATTTGGTATATGGCTTTAACTATATGAGTTATATTGATATTTGTATAAAACTCCACTTGTTGTGCTCCTTGCTTCAGCAAACCTGCATACTCAGCCGCCATGTTATTCTTATGGAGAATAATTAAAATGTCATAAATCGTTTATTTATGAATGTATATTGATGAAACTTGGTATGTGGCTTTATGTGGTATTAATATACATATATATGCATTTGGAAATTCGCTGAGTACGCAGGTTTGCTGCTACGGGGTATTTCTATTCTAGATCGCTTAGGGGTGAGGGGGAAATTTCACGCAGTGAGATTTCCCATCTTGGAACCTTGGAAGTAACAGTATTGATCTCACTGAGCTCTATATTATATCTGGAGTCACCACTCCGTGGTAAAAAAGCGTGCCGCTGTGTTTATGGTCGTTATGTTGGCCATATTTTTTCTTGACGTTTTGGTTGGTGAATTTATTTTATTTACTATTGGTTGATTTTGGTTATTTTGACACCGTCTACCCAATGTATTTTTATTGGTCCGGTTAACGTCAAGTTGACAATACAATAGAGCAAAAAGGCAGTGTTGACGACACGTTTTTGGAAAATATTTAGTCAGAGAGTAGTGATTCCAGATATAACATACCCCCGTAGCAGCAAACCTGCGTACTCAACGAATTTCCAATGCATGTAGATGTTTCTCACTACCACATAAAGCCACTCACCGAGTTTCATAAAAATACACGAATAAATAAGTAATATATAGTTATTCTCCACAAAAATAACATAGAGTACGCAGGTATGTTGCAACAAGGAACACAAGAAATGGGTTTTTATGCTAATATCAAAATAACTCCACTAGGTGAAGTCGTATGCCAGTTTTTATTCATTTATGTTCATAATTAAGGGAGACATTGCATTTAATTATTCTCCATAAGAATAACATGGGGCTGAGTACGCACGTTTGCTGCAACGGGAGCCTTTGGCAAAACGTTTTTGAGCAAATATCAATAGACCACAACCAGATGAAGCCATATACCAAGTTTCGTCAGTATACGTTCATAAATAAGCAAGATATTTTTTTTTCTTTTCCTCCATAAGAATATCATAAGACAACGGACTTTGTTTAGCACTTTCAATATCTCGGTAGACGTAGAGGAATACTTGTGGTATTCTTAGGCCGTGCGCCTTCAAACTAGGTCGCTGCGACCGGGTGGCAGCCACTTGACTTGTAGAAGTCGCAGCCACGCCTGTCCCTTCACCTATATGGTGACTGCGACCAAGTTGTGAGGATGCGCGTGCATCTTGGTTTGGTCGTCTGCCTGCCACCTGTATCTGTCATTCGCTATAGCATTCTCGCTGAACTATCTTTTTAATTAATTCGTCAAGATGGATTCAAGTGATTAGGATGAGTACCTCCTGCTTGTGATTTTGCTATACAAAATAAGAATGCGGGCAAGAAAACAAAGAATGGACCCACAGTTAAATTTCAAAAAATGTATGAATTTTATGAAATTATTTACTATAGTGAATTATTATTTATAAATAATTATATTATAATGATATTATACGGTAATAATATAATATATAAACTGGGTGTATACAACCTGGTTATATTCTTTCTTGTTTGTATACACTCTGTATATTATAATTATATTATAACTAAATAATACATATTATAAATACATTATATATAATAAATACAATATTATAACGTAACATAATTATTATTTTATTTATGAATGATTTATTAGCGAATTTCCTTTGGAAAGTGAACTATTAGCATGACCCGCACGGTGAAACTTAAGCCCGGGACCACCATAGAAGTTTCTAACGTGACCCCCTGAACACAATTTGGGGGGGTCGTTCAAAATTATATATATATATATATATGTGTGTGTGTGTGTGTGTGTGTGTGTGTGTGTGTGTGTGTGTGTGTGTGTGTGTGTGTGTGTGTGTGTGTGAGTGTGTGTTTGCACAATAGCGGTCACATTTTTTGTCCGATTTACTTCAAATTTGGTAGGGACATTCCTTTTTGTAATCACTTGGACAAGTTCGTTGGGCAAAACAATCGCAAAACTCTAACCCCCTTTTTTGGGGATTTTAAATTTTGAAATTTGAGTTTTTGGGCCCAAAAAGGGTCAGAAAAGTACTAAATGTAAGATTAATGGATAATAGGTTATAGAACGTAAAAATAAGGCGAATATTTTAAGCCTTGCCTCATAATTCTAGCACTAATATTTACCGAGTTATTAAAGAAAATTTAGTAAACACAGTACGTTGTCTTATGGGGATTTTACATTGGAAAAGGCTGTTTTTCATATCTTGATGTAGTTTCACTCCTAATTCCCTGATAACGATTTTTGATCATGATGACACATCCTCCTAAGCTTACAATACACAACATTGCCATCACAATACTGCATTTAAATAGAACCAGGTGCATCAGAACAGCCAACAAAACTGCAAATTTTTCATTTTGCTAAAAATGTCACAAATTTTTGTTTAAACCCGTTATTTGATTTTTTAAAGTTTTTATTGGGGAAATTCACTTCCCTATCGTCAGCGTGCTGCGTGCGAACTCGTTTGTAGATTTATTTCAATTTGTGGTGTAAGGTAAAATTAAATTTAAAATACCCCTGTCGCAGCAAACCTGCGTACTCAGCGAATTTCCAATGCAAAATGTATGTCTTAATACCTCATAAAGCCGCATACCAAGTTTCATTACAATATATTTACAAATAAGTTATATATCAAATTTGAATTATACTCTCCATAAGAATAACATTGGGGATGAGTACGCAGGTTTGCTGCAACAAGGAACAACAAATATGGGGATTCATGTAACTATCCCCATAATATTACTCAACTAGGTGACGCCACATACCAAGTTGCATCACTATAAATTCATAAATAAGCGATATATACCTTTTTGATTATTCTCCATAAGAATAACATGGGGGATGAGTACGCAGGTTTGCTGCAAGAAGGAACACAAAAAATGGGTTTTTATACAAAAATCAATAGAACTCAACTGGGTGAACCAACATACCAACTTTTATTAATTTATGTTCATAATTAAGGGATACATTACACTTTACTCTTTCTCCATAAGAAGAACATGGGGGCTGAGGACGCAGGTTTGCTGCTACTGTAATTATCGGTAAAAATTGTGTTTTTTTGCAAATAAAAATAGACCACAACCAGATGAAGCCGTATACCAAGATTCGTTAGTTTACGTTCATAAATAAGCGAGCTATAATTTTTTTCCTATTCTCCATAAGAATAGCAATGGACAACGTACTGTGTTTAGCACTTTCAATATCTCTGTAACCAATTAACGTAGATAAATGATCAAATTACCAAATTGTGTTTTTTTAAGCTGAATCCAATGGTGAAAACTAAAATTTGGCTTTTTAAAATATAACACGTAAAAACTTCAAAAAACCCATTTTTGGGGTACAAAACCCCTCAAAATACCACTTCGGATGGGTCGATCTGTCTGGTTTTCGAACTTAAAGTCATAAATAATGCTTTACACGTTTGTAAAAAATTTTATCAAAATCGGACCATTTTTACGACAGTTGTCGCACCCACGCACACATATATATATGTATACAGTTTTGAATGAATGGTGTTTTTGGGGTCTGGGGACCTCAAAATGAAAAGTTATCATGGTCCCCGGCCTAGGCTTACCATGCCGACTACAGTAATAGTTTCTGCCCTATAGCGGAAATTCGCTAAAAACAAGGATGAATCTTACTGTCTAAATTTCATTGAGAGGTTGAAAGTTATAAGGTGTCAATTTCCAAATTATTATTTATATAAATTGCAGTAGCACCATCTTTGTACTGATTCTAGAAAATGACTTACCAATTTAAACGTATGAATCTTTATCGTTTATACAATGTTCTTTATTTAAACCATGCTCCAAATATTTAAAAGATATGTCAGGTTTCTCGTTATTCAGACAAATTTTATTTAGGCCTAATTTTTCCAAAATGATTCTTAATTGTGTTGGGATGGATGAATTTGAATTAGTATTTTTAATTGCCCGGCAATTTTTTCTTACTATTTTATGCTATTGAGCTTAGGATTCCATTTTGTATTTTTGAACGGTTTGGGTAATTTTTGCTGACAGTTAGTTTCAACCTGATTTATTTGAAAAGTGCAAACCTGTAAAAGCAGCTCATATTAATGTTTGAGTTAATATCAGGAACGACCAGTTGTATTTAGCATTTAGCGCTTGCAGATTTGATGATTTAATTTTGCTTTCTTATCAATACACTTCCTTCCAATTTGTTAAACCTCATCGGTGTTTCCACCCAGAGGACATTCCCAGAGATCAAAGCCAATTTTATCCAGCCTATTTCCTAACTCCTCAATCAAACTTGGTGCTATTTGTCATTTGAGCCCCCATCACCAAGAAATCCCCCTCTCCCATTCACCCCTTCACATTCTTTGGAAAAAAATCAATTTTGAATATTAAAGTAACATTTACATATTTAATTTGCCATAAACCTTGTGTGAATAACACAATAAGAAACTTGATATAAACTGTGCAATTTTTTAGATAACCAGTTTAATTAAACCTGCCCTTGTCATCCTCTTTTTGATTATAATAACCATTTGTCAGATAGATCAAGATGAAAATACCCCCGTAGCAGCAAACCTGCGTACTCAGAGAATTTCCAATGCATATATATGTATCTTAATACCACATAAAGCCACATCCCAAGTTTCAACAATATACATTCATAAATAAACGATTTATGACATTTTAATTATTCTCCATAACAATAACATGGTGGCTGAGTATGCAGGTTTGCTGAAGCAAGGAACACAAAAAATGGGGTTTTATACAAATATCAATATAACTCAAGTAGGTAAAGCCAAATACCTAATTTTATTAATTTATGTTCATAATTAAGGGAGATAACACGTTACTTATTCGCCATAAGAATAACATGGGGGCTGAGTACGCAGGTTTGCTGCTACGGGAACTATCGGCCAATAAAGGTTTTTTAGTGTAAATATCAATAGACCACATCGATATGAAGCAATATACCAAGTTTCATCAGGAAAAGTTTATAAATAAGCGAGATATACAATTTTTCTTATTCTTCATAAGAACAACATTGGACAACGTACTGTGTTTAGCACTTTCAGTATCTCTGTAACCATTTGACGTAGAGCAATGATCAAAACACCAAATTGCGCGTCTTTTTAAGCTAATTCCAATGGAAAAAATCAAATTTGATTTTATCAAAAATTATATGTAAAAAACTCAAAAAACTAATTTTTGGGGTACAGAATACCCTTTCGGATAGGTCGATCTGTCTGGTTTTCGAACTTAAAGTCATAAATGCTGCTTTACACGTTAATACCAAATTTCATCAAAATCGGATTATTTTTACGAGCGTTATCGTGCTCACGGACACATATATATATATATATATATATATATATATATATATATATATATATATATACAGTTTTGAATGAATGGTGTTTTTGGCATCTGGGAACCTCAAAACGAAAAGTTATCATGGTCCCAGGCCTAGGTCTTACCATGCCGACTACGGTAATAGCTTCTTCCCTACAGGGGAAATTCACTAATTCCCTATGGGGGAAATTCGCTAAAATCAAACCGATTCTGCCAGAAGAATAAGTCTACTCTAGAGCGCAACAAGTGGATCGGCATGCATAACTACATCGGATCTTCGATGGACAGTTTCAATCGAGCACAAAAATGTAAAGCTCACAAACATTTTGAATGTAGGGTTGTAAATAAATCTTCCATCGTTATACATTAGGTTATAAAAAATGTTTCTCATTAATGATAATCAATTTTGCCTTCTTTCATTTACACATCACTTCATAATGTACAGGATGCTATCGCACTATGTCGTCCACTGGGCCGGGTATCAAGCTCACCTGCAGTCTGCCTGCTGCGATCAGTTCCTGTCTGAGAAGTTTGTCGATGTCACATTGGCAGTCGATGCTGGGCTGATAAAGTGTCACCGTGTCATACTAAGTGCTGCGAGTGGGTATTTCCATCAACTTCTGTCTCAGCATGACTCTCCACACCCAATCATCTTCATGAGAGACATGCAATACTGGGAGGTGGGTATATAGCAACGGCAAGAAATTGATGTAGGCCTACAATATAGTTTGATGGTTTTATTATATAAATAAATATATCAGTGATTTTATCTATCACTTATTAAAATAATGTCCTTTCTTGTAAATGTGCACTTACACAGCGAATTCCTAATGTTATTAAAATGTTATAAAAAGGGAAGATTTTTCATTGCAACAGTTCTTTATTTTACCAGCTTACAGCTTCATGGTTCCAGATTTGTATCCACCAATTTTGTCATGGAAATGACAATTTTTTTACTGACGTTAACTTATTATTTTAAACTTTGTAGTTTTAAGAAATTATGTGATGATGCCATGCTTGTTAATTAAACTTATAACGGCAATAAAGTATTCTGACTCCGACATTATTGCGTTGGGTAACATGCTCCCACACAAAATTTTAACATTGAAAATGTTTATACTTTTCATCTTTGGAGTGTGTTGTATGAGGACCAAATTTATATAGGGAAATTTATCCAACCTAGATCATCACCAGTTCATCTCAAGTTTCATGATTTTTACCTTAAAGGGTTTTGAGATCACATGAGTTAAAAACAACAAAACTATAGTAAATTTTATCGGAACTACACTATAACTCCTATTGCTATAGGAACAGAAGTGTCTATAGTCAATTGTATTATTTGAGGGTGGCCATAAATGATTTTGTCCGGTGCGGTCAGGTACAATCAAAGTAGGCAACCAAGTAAAACATCTATTAACCTAAGTTTAAAATAGCACTAAGACAATAATTTTTGAATTAACGTTAATATTCAAGATAATTGTACACTTGTAATTTGTAGTCGATGTAATTTTTCATATAGCCTACACCATGTTGTAAAATATTGGTAACGTATACATATTTTTCATTGTTTGGTGACATAATGCGACATTTTCGGAAACTGACGGGACTTCGTCAACAGCCTGAAATATCGGGATGAATGGCCACCCTATATTACTTGCTTATTTGACTTGATAGAAACAACCCAGTAAAGCAACACTCAAAGCTAGACTGCTGTATATATAACAATCTAGACACTATTTTAACAGCTGATTGCCCTGGTGGACTTCATGTACCGAGGGGAGGTGACAGTGGAGGCAGACAGGCTTGAACAGCTGATGTGGTCTGCCAGTCAGCTGCAGATCCATGGACTGGCAGCATGCCTCAAGGCATGTCTTCAGCGCAAGAGTGGCAACACCACTCAACCAGACATACCTTCCATAGCTGCAGAAAACGAACAGGTAGTTTTATAGAAATGAAAAGAGGGCTTGTAATTTAAATAAAATTTGGTACGTGTATTTTTATTGATCAACTAACATTACAACAAAATAGTAATTCCAACAATAGTGAAAGTAAAATAGTATCATCAACAAAACTGTTTCTTTCTAAGCAGAACGAGTACCCGAGCTTATAAGAAATTTGATAATTTGGGGTTATAAAGAAACATGACAACAGATAAACAAACAGGACATGCCTTAGATAATACATCAGTTTGGAGTGTTAGTGCACAATTATGTTAAGAGTAGTTCGGAAAAAGTAACAATTGACCTTGTATTTATTTGTTTATATGCATAACAACCCAATTCACATATTTTCAGCTTGAATTTCACGAAATAAGATCCTAATAGGTGCCAACTGCCTAAGATTAATGTATATATTGTCCCGTCCCAGTGTAAATCAGTATAGAGCTTTCCAAATGTGTTAGTTTTTATATTAGCCTTTCAACTATCAGCGCTTCCCATTCAAAAGATTTTGGTGTATTTTATAATTTTTTTCAGATAGTAACAGAAGGAGAAGGAGAAATCGAAGATGATTCCCAAGAAAGTGGAGACATTGGAGATACTGGTATACCTCCTTCACTCAGCAAATTGTGTGAGCTGAACTGTGAACTGGAACTTCGACCCATAACACCTTCAACTTCTGGGAACATGATACCTTCCAGAGCTGGTGGCAAAGGCAAAAGGGGGAACCTTCCCCTTCCTCCTCTACAAGCCCTCAACACGGAAACTGTGCCTATTTCACAGAAGGTGTTTTGATAGTTATTAAAAAAAAAAAGTTTAGTTTATAAAATTTGGATTTATTTTATAGCTAACCGTCCATAAATTATTTTGCCTCAGTTTAAAACTACTGGATGATTATTTCAAGAGGATAAGGGGGAGATTGCTTTAAAATGCAAAAAATTTGTTTAATATGATTATCAATTAATCTTGGAACAACAGAAATTTAACTAAACTAACTAAAAAACTAACATTTATGTACTTAAGCATACATAATAGTGACATAAAGCAATCAGTATATTGGGTGATGTGAATGAAGCTTAGGAAATGTTTTAACTCAATGCAAACGAAATGGGTAAAGCAGTTCCTATTTTTTTTTTAATTCACATTACCATTGTACATACCATATTTGATTTACATAAAATAAACTTAATTTAAAATTGAGAGAAATTAACTATTTTGAAATTTTAAGTACACCATAAACAATTTAACTAACTAAAAGTTGTTTGACCTTATTTGATGTTTGATTCCCAAAGACGTGCTAATTTCATATCAGACGTGGTAAAATTATGTTGAAAGATGATAACAGGGAGAATGTGGACTGAAAATCAGCAAATCTGATGAAGTAGTATATGAATGGCTCCTCACAATTCAGTTTTAATAGGGGTCCTGGAATCTCGTTTGGTGAAATTAGTTTGAGAAGTTAACATATGAATATTTATTTTAATGCAAATAATCATAAATCTTTGTTTTAAATTGAAAACTGAAACTTTTGTTGTCTGATAAGTTTTTAAAACATTGTATGAGTACTATACAACAATATCTCAATATCAATATTGAATACTATACTATACAAATGCTTCTGTATTGTCTACTGACTATACGGATCAGTAGTCAATACTGTATTTATAAATACTATATTGACTTTATTTTAGAAAAATTAAGATAAGGTCCCATATTCCTCGTTAAGCAACTTCAATTTCACGCTAACAAATCATTCTTGATGTGTGATATAATTCATCATTCTTAAACTTTTAAATTTCCAGGATGTTGTGAAAGAGGAGATTGAATTTTTTGAAGAAAAACCACAACTCTCCCCAGCTGGATTGGAAACTGCTATTCAAATTCAGGTGATGATACAATTTAGCTGACTTTTTAGTTATAACAAATTTATAATTTAAGATGTTTCATCCTCAAACTCAGCTATGCTTCAGTCTTTTTAAACAATTATGAGAACAGTAGTGGAAAATACCTCCGTCGCAGCAAACCTGCGTACTCTGCAAATTTCCAATGCATATATATATGTCTCGCTACTAGATAAAGCCACTGACCAAGTTTCATAAAAATAAATTCATAAATAATGACATGGTATCAGCATCCACCATTTAAATTAGACAGGTCCTCCCCTTCAACTCTCCCACATACAGAATAAGTAAAGTTTTATATCTCCCTTAGTTATGAACATAAATTAATAAAACTTGGTATGTAGCTTCATCTGGTTGAGTGATAATTGCAAAAAAACACATTTATTATCTCCCTCGTTGCAGCAAACCTGCGTACTCAGCCCCAATTTTATTCTTATAGAGAACTAGCTGATATACCCGTTCTTTACCCATTCTATAGTCAATGCAATTTGCATTTTAGTTAACTTGAAACAACTGTTCTTGCTTCTGCTCTTTGTAAATCTCTAAGAGAAGTCAGATCTGAAATCAATTTATCTTAGGAGTTAAGCTGTCAAGTGAAAGTATCCACAGCTGTTCGCATTACAGTTTCTGAATGTTTACTTTCTTCTGAAATGTCAAGATTGAAACTTAGGACATTCACGGGGCATAGCCCGAGGGGATTTTAAGGAAGTGAATAGGCCTATGTGTTGCATGGGTTCAAGATCTACCTTTGTGTAAAGTTTCAGCCCCGTCGGTTCAGTAGTTTTTGCGTTTACCCGGAACATCAGGCAGACAGACAGACAGACAGACAGACAAAAACCACCTCTTCTTTATAATATTATAGATAAATGCTATGTATCTCTTATTTTGTAATGTATTTTTGTGTAACTTGGTAAGTGGCTCTATGTAGTAGTGAGACACATATACATGCATTGCAAATTCGCTGAGTATGCAGGTTTGCTGCGACGGGGGGTAACTGCCAGACACAAGTTACGAATCCTATTGCATTTAAAATGTTTAGGGGAAATAAAGATTCTTATTCTTATGGAGAATAAATAAATAAAAATTGCTTATTTATCAATATATCTAGATGAAACTTAATAAGTAGCTTTGATTAGTAGCTTTTTGTGGTAGTGAGACACACAATGCATTGGAAATTCGCTGAATATGTAGGTATGCTGTGGATGGGGGGGGTATTTTTAAATATCTCGTCTTGAACAAGAGAACATTTCAAACTATAAAAAATGTGCTTCTGGTGGATACACACTCACACAGTAAGGAAAGGTAAAAAGTAGGAAAACACCTGATCAACTCACAAAGAATTCATCCATCCCATCAGCTTGGACCCGAGACGTCTACCATTTGTTTAAGGTCCGCCCTCCCCTCAACTCTGCCACAGACAGGTGAACTCTCTATGAGTTACAAATAAAAACCACTGAATGATACGGCATTTGAACCCTCAATCCAAGTACTAACCCTTGCCCGGAGGATAGCTTTAGGCTGCTCGACCACTGATCAGCTGTATCGGGCTGGGAGATTTTACAGCATGCGCGCTGGACGAGTTACTTCCATTTGTACCTACCAGATCACACTACAAGTCAGACACAAACAGAGCTCCTTACAAAGCAATTAACAATTTGTTAGGTGCAAATTCATAAGCCGATTATCAACCCTTAGCACTCAAAGGGTTAAATCCACTGACTGCGTAGGGATACAAACCTTTGGCCCAAGCTCTACCCCGGTGACTGATCAGGACAGTTGTGTAAAGCCAATTTATATTTAAGATTATGCACTGGACAAGTTAGTTCTATTTTTGTCCACAAAGTTTTGTCAATTGCCAATTGCAGACCCCAGGCTGGTATAATCTGTTTATAATGATATGATTTCTTGTTCAATGATTTATGGTTAGCTAACTTTGACTGATGAAACTTAGTGAGCCACTGCCTTAGTGGTCTAGGCGTCGGAACTCTGGAACCATGGCAGCGGCCCTGTCGTGGGTTGGAATCCCAGCCCTGGCATGTAAATTTTATCAGTGCTGTTCAACTCATACTGTAACAGCTCACTCCTTACTTTGCTGGATACGTTCCACACATGTACAGGGCGAATACAAATCAGGACCCCGCTCTATTTTTTTATTTGTTAATATAAAGTAATATCTTTTGGGTAGTGGTAGTAACTTAAGGTGTAGTACGAGTTCCTATTTCCAAAATAGGAAATTTCTTTGGGGGGCACTCAAAATTTTGAATATTGTCAAAAGATACTATACCTTGAGTTACTATCACTACCCAAAATAATATATATTAGTTTATAATAACAAATAAAAAAGGTAGATTTGGGGGTCCTGACTTTTCATAGTCTATGTGGACGGGCAAAGTAAAGCAAGAAGAGGCTGCCAACCTCTTTAAAAAAGGTGTATATGGGTCAAAATATATTATCAAACTATTTTATACATATGGTTTTCATTTTCAGAGTGTTTTCTCCGAGCGTTCAAACTCTGATGAAAAAGGGGAAGCCTCAGATGAATGCATTGATGTTGAGGCAAGTATAAATTTAAAATTGATTCCCTATTTTTCCTTCAATTTGAATACTTGTACGACAAAATTAAGGTTAAATAAAGCTCTAATTCTATAAAGAGCAAAAGTGTAAGGACAGAGGAGAGGACCTCTTTATTTATTAATCAAAGCATCCTTACAATTGATTATAAACCAATATGTTCTTGAATGTATTTTATTTGACATAATTAACTTTGATAATTTTACTTTAATAATAGATAAACTTAATTTTTACCAAATATAACCTCGAATATTATCAATCTATCCTTCTCAAGGTTAACAGCTTCCTTTAATAACTATTGTATTTGATCAATCCACATTTTAACGATATGTTACACATTCTTGGGCCAGTTTGACAACTAAGCAGCTTTAAATAGACTGCAGGCATGGATCCATGGAATGGGGGGTGAAATGAGGGAAATTCCCCCCCCCAGGCCAAAACCCCCGCACTAGTGCTACATCTGCCCGGCAACATAATCACAACTTGTCGACTGATTGATTCGTCGTCTATTTTTATTATTATTGAGGCGCAAATCTGGGAATTATTTTAAAACGACTGTTTCGGCATTCTCGTTCATGCGGCTCGGTTTTCGTTTCCAGCCAATAAAACACGTTTTTGTTGTCATTTTCAGCCAATAATAAACGGCCATTTTCGGGCCGTTAAATGCAACTAAATTCCTGTTTTTGAACCATCCGACGCAGAAAAATAGGCGTTCATTGATGATAGAACAGGGTCGAACCGCTGCGCCGAATGTTTTTGTAAAAATACGTTCCGGTTGTTGTTCAGGCCTATAAAACGCGATCCGGCTTTATTTTTCACTGTGTAAAAGTGGTCTCATTGCCAATTTGTTATGATTAACCACAGTTAGATTGTAATTTTTGGCATATATTGAGGCTCAGTCGTCATTTTCGGTCAATAAAACACATTGCGGCCGTTGATTTCAGACTTGAAAATGCGAGGAACGGTTGTTTTCGGCGAATAGAATGCTGTGAAATTGCTTATTTTGTTTTATAAAATATGTATTAGTCAGTAATTTTTTTCTGTAAAACGCAGTCTGGAAGTCTTTTTTGGCCGGTAAAATGCAGCCCTAAATTTGATTGTGGTCGATGTTTTTGCCCTACAAATCACAGTATGGGTTTGCCTTTTTCGGACGCTAAAACGAGGTTATATTGCTATTTCCGTGGATAATATGCGGCTTGCTTGCCGCTTCGGGCCAATAAAACGCAATTCAGTCTATTATACCTAAAAATTCAGTCATTTCATGTTTTTTACCACCAAGTAGTTTCAAAATTTATGTTTTTACAGACAAAACATGGCCAACTCTCTAATTTTGCCTGATAAAACGTGTTTCGGTCGTCGTTTTTGGTATATAAAACACGACCCGGCTTTATTTATTGTCAAGAAAATGCGGTCTAATTGCCGTTTTTGAGCAGTTATGTACATGTCTGGCATAAATTACGGTTGGTACTCAATTTTCAGGCCAATAACAAACTTTGCGGTCGTAGTTTTTCTAGTAATATGCTGTCAAATTGCCAGTAGAATTTCAGATTTTGGCTGATGACACATGTCCCGTCAGTAAATTTGACTTAAGCACAGTTTGACTGTTGTCAGGCTAAAAATGCGGCCCGATTGACATTTTAGACGGCAAAATGAGAATATTTTGCTATTTTAGGCAAATAATATGAATCTTGGGTGTCTTTTAAAATTGCCGAATCTCGGCCGGTAAAATTTGTTTTGATCAAATCTTTGTTTTCAACTAAAACATACTTTTGACACTTCCCCGCTGGCGTGTTGGCCTTTAAATTGCAGTTTGGGTATAAACTATTGCGTTTTTTGGCCAATAAACTATGTTCACTTGCCGTTATCGGTTTAAAAATTACAGCGACCATGAAATACGGTAAAATTGCTGATTTTGGTCAATGAATTCAATACAGACATCTTTTTAGGCCAATAACACTCATTTTTGTCAATAAAATGCGTTCGGCTATTTTGTACAGCTAATAAAATGATTTATCTGGAATCTTTAACAAATTACCGGGGGGAGAATCCCGGACCCCCCCCCTGAGAAGTATTCCATAGGGGCATTTCTTCCCCCCCTCCCCCCCTCCAATGTGACTCCCGATCCGCCCCTGATAGACTGAAAGCCTGAACATTTTTTTCTGAATGAAGTGATATTGTATGTTAATACTGAATTTTACTCTTTTGTGACATTTATTGTAGTTTTATGTTATTTAATGATAAATAAGTGATTAGATTTTATTATTAATTTTGCAATCTCTTGGTTCAGGAGGAATTGCCAACACCATCAACTTCAGATCCCCAAAAGCCTGACAGCAGCTTTAGACAGTTTCTACTGCTGAGCCCCATGCAGGGGCAATCTCAAGGTCAGTTTTAATACATTTTCAGAAGCACTGACGAAGTATAATTTTTATTAATATATAAATAAATGTTACTCTTTAATAGAAAGTTAATTCCTGGAACATGAAAGAAGGTGCCTTTTTGTAACTCCGATACACCATGCACACTGCTAGAAACATTAAGTATAGCTGCAACTGAAAGAGACTTGAATCAGTTTCCCTGATTCCCCAAAGGCAATAGCGCGATTCCCTCCAAAATCATAAGTGACACTTCCCCCCCCCAACAAACAAACCAATAAAAATCATATTTCCCAGGAACTATCCTACACATAAACTAGATTTTATCACAATGCATTAGTTAAACACTGAAAAGTAATATAACAATACCATAACCATATACCGTTATGGTATATGGTTATGGTATTGATGTTTTTTGATGGTTCTGACTAGCTAACTATTTGTTACAGGGCCGTACGCAGGGGGGATAACTGCCCCGGGCTCGTCGGGGGGGCCCGGGTGGCCGGCCCAGTGTCTTATTTATGACACAATACCCAAAAGAGAAAACCTGTTGTCTAAAAAAGGACTCCAACTTGGATCCGGATGGCAGCAAGGGCTCACACCACCAGGAGCCCGTGAAAGCTGAGTACGGCCCTGATTTTTTAAGTTCTGAGTTGCTTTATTCTGGGTGTACAGGAGGAGGATAATAATTATGTACAACAATCTTCGAAGGTATGTAGTAGCAACAGGGGTGTCCTCCGTCACAAGATGAATGTGTCAGATGTGTGATGAAGCTCCCTAATTTGCAAATCTGCGATTAAATATATCCAATTTTCTGAAAAAACAAATGTTTTATAATACTTAAAATTCTAGCATTTTCGGTTTGCGCATTTATTTACCACTTTAATTTCTTTGTTTCAGACAGCACCCAGACACGAACAGATTACAATAAAATGACCCTGCATGATGCACCCCTCTACAAACGCTACTCCCCACGTGTGTTGGAACAGGCTCTTCGAGACTTACAATCTGGAAGGTTTAGGAGTATCCGGGCATGTGCCAGACATCACGGGATACCGATGACCACCTTGCGCTACCGGGCCAAAGGCAAGACCCAGCGGCCTGCCTGGCTGGGGCAGTAGGCTGTGTTGTACAGCTGGGCAGTTTAGGAGTATCCAGACGTGTGCCAAATACCACAGGATACCTATGATCACCTGCACTGCCAAGCCAAAGGCAAGGCCAAGTGGATCACCTGACTAGGATAGTAGGCTGTCTTGTACAGCTGGGAAGGTTAGGAGTATCCGGACGTGTTCCAGACACTATGGGAAACCGGTGACCACCCTGCGCTACTGGGCCAAAGGCAAGACTCAGGGGCCCACCTGGCTGGGGTAGTAGGCTATGTTGAACAGTTGGTATGTTTAGGAGTGTCCTGGCATGTGCCATACACCACAGGATACTGGTGATTACCCTGCACTACCAGGCCTTGGAATCCAGTATAAATAAAATACAGGAATATCCTTAAAAACTCAGTATATATCCTCCGAAATCATCTGTACGGAAAACTAAATCATTGTAAAATTGAATGACAAATAAATAAATGAAACTAAGACCATGCATACATGGTAAAAACTAAATTAACAAAAAAAAACAATATAAAGAAACATATATTTAGTACACTGGGTCTTAAAGCCAAACCATGTATGCATGGTCAGTAACAGTTTGTTTTCTCTCTCAGTAGCCTCCCTCTTAACTGGACACTCGGAACCATTACCCTTGCTGGATAGCGATTTGGCCAGTTAAGTCAATGTCTCTCATATGTCCCACCTAAAATGTATTTCAACGCCTTCAAGAGGGTCGCTAGGACAGTGAACGCAACCGGCATTGCAACAAACACAATGTTTCTAGTAAAGCTATTAGGATATCTATCTCCCATTAGACCTGTACTGCACGGTGAACGTGGAATTGAGTATAGCTTCTTCCCTTGATTTATACTTTATTTCATCAACTGTCTTTTTATGATTTTGACTCATGGCACAATCTTTTCAAAATTTAAACAAACACAAACACCAATTAATTACTCCGACAGGCTACTAACTGCAATAGGAGTGTGTCAGTGACAATGGAGACCCCAACTAGGACTCGAGGCTCGAGAAAAACAAAAGAGACCGAGTGAGAAAGGCTGATGACTTAAAAACAATGGTGTTCATTTCCACTGTGGCCAAGCGGTCAGCAGACGACTCCAGCATCTCGAGAAAACTTGACTTGATACGGTACTCGTTTTAGTGAATATGCAAATGGGTTTGTATTAATGTGTCAGTTGTCAGCATTAAATTAAACTAATTATAAAATTATAAAGTTTTCATCATCAGCTTTAGATAGATCAAAACACCGGTTTAATGCAATATTATATTTAAACTGAAAATAAAACAAATTTATTTATAAATAACGAGAAAATCTGAGTTTACATGCACCTAACCACCTAGGATCAAAACACTTGTATACTTCCTATACACTCTGTAGTAAACCTAACCTAATGATCATATGTAATACCCCCGTCGCAGCAAACCTGCATACTCAGCGAATTTCCAATGCATGTAATGTTTCTCACAACCACATAAAGCCACTCACAAAGTTTCATAAAAATACATGAATAAACAAGTGATATATAGCATTTTATTTATTCTCCTTAAGAATAACATTGAAGGGTAAGTACGCAGGTTTGCTGCAACAAGAAAGATAAGAAATGAGTTTTTTTACAATTAATAATATAACTTAACCAGGTGAAGTTACATACCAAGTTTTATTAATTTATGTTCATAGTTAAGGGTGATATAAAACGCTATTAGACCTCGTGCGGATCTTCGTGAAGCCTGAGTAGGAGGTGCCAGCAGAAGAGTGGGGGATCTGCGTTGAAGGGGAACTTCACAATACCATGTGTCATAATACTATTCCTGCGGGAAACATTTGTCTAGTATTTGGAATATTTGTTCTTGTACGATCAGCTGTTTTTTACTCTTAAAAGAGTGTATTTGCTTTTGCTGATTGTTTAATGTAATTTCAATAGTTTTGCCTATAAAAGTAATGTTTAAATATATGGACGCAGCAAACTCACTAGGTTGAAGGCAAATTAAAATAATTTGTGTTAGGCCTAATAATAAAGGCTGTCTCACACTTTTCCCGATTACGCCCGAACACTCGGCCGAACTCCGAATGTTCGTAGTAGTCGCGAGAAGTGTGGAAGCTGCACGAACTTGTTGGTACCAGTACACTATTGCCAAAATGATTTACTCGAATATCCCGCCGATGGTTCGGAACGAGTTGCGACAACGAGTCTTGCACCAAATCAACCGAATGTACACAGCGCACTAACCAAGTACACGCTCGCCCAATACCATGCAATACCATGCTCGCCATTCGCTTCCGTTTGTCTCTTTTTGTTTGTGCCAAAAACCCGACAAAAAGCGGAGCACGGCGAACACAAATCATGGCGAGGCAAACTATCCCGAACATACACGAGCACACTGAGTACACTATCGCACTCGCCTTAGTTGGGCAATAGTGTACTGGTAGCAAGAACACAGGACGGAATGTTCAATGAACATTCGGGAGGATGTTCAGCCGAATGTTCAGGCCTGTTCGCGAGATGTGTGGGACAGTCTTAACCTAAGATATTTGCATAATTAAACAATCACTTCGCGGTTGCAATGTTTTTGGTTTGGCGCGTAACAGATGATTATCACAAGCGATTTTTAGTTAACAGACTAAGAACAGATGTCAATCGCTCACCCCCACCCTAAAAAAAACGGTTTAAACCACTTTAACCAATAACACCCAGGCTTCACGAAGATCCGCACGAGGTCTATCTCTAAACGTTTTTGGTGAATAATGCTATTTGTAATGTTATTTGTAATGACTGCTATGCAAAAATAATGCAAAATGAAGTTTTAAAATTCAAAAATTCAATTGAACGCTGTGTTTGATAGAACAAAGCTAGAAACCCCTAACTTGTGCCATTCTTCTTCTTTTTGTACGCCCTTTAAAATAATACATCACTCAAGTTTTTTGACTTACCCCCCAAAACCCCTATTTTGGGGGAGGGGGTTGAAAATTTGGACTCATCAAAAGTTTCCTTTTTGGGTCACTAAGACTTCCCCGGAAGATATTCTAGATGTCTTTATAAAATAATAGGGGGGTGGGACTTTTTGGAAACTCGGTGTATATATATAATAATAATAATAATAATATTTATTCCGTGACAATGTTTAACAATGTGTTGGAATTTACAAAACAAAATATTAAATTTATGGGGAAATCTTTAAACCAGGTAAGGTAGGCCTGAGTCCTATCTTTCCCTTCCTGGCGGGGTACGGCCCTTTTAATGGGAACCATTCCGGCATTTGCCTAAATGAGATGAGAAACCGTACAAACTCTTCTCAGAATGGCCGGCCTGGGATGCAACCCAAGGCCTTCCGAATGTGAGGTGCAATAATCGCTACCTCACTCGGTTGCATTTTTTTACATTTATACATTATATTTTTATACACTTTAATATTGAAAATAAGAAGATTACACAAACAATATATTATTATATTGTTTATGTAAACTTTTGTAGTTAGTTAGTAGTTTTATTTGACTTCTTTTCACAAAATGTTTTTCTTGAATAGACTGGGATATAGATTAATAGTTTCTTCTACAAAAATTATTTGAATAACAACAATACCCACTAAGACAGTTGTAATTAATTGAAATATTTTGTTAATTTGCACTCAAAAACACGTTTTTATAATTTGTTGTAAATCTTCCAAGTTCTTTTTAATCTTTTTCTAAAAGATTCTTTGGATTTTTAATTTTCAGACTTGTTATTTTTTGTTTTTTTATCTCCTTTTTTGGTATCTTGTAATTTTTCTTCATCTTTTTATTAACTTGCCTATTTTATTTTGTATTATTCCATCTTTTCTTTTTTATCATTTCTTCATTTTCATTATCTTCATACTCCATTAATTACAAAATATTGGAGTAAAATATTATGATCTGACTATTGATTTGTTATCTTGTTTATTAATTATAGTGTTCTTTCTTTCTTTATTTGTTTGTTAACTTTGTTTTTTTATTGTTTGTAATGATTGTTGTTGTTTTTTATTTTGTATTATTGTTAAATCATAACATAATAAACATTGTTTTACAACTGCATGTGAACAAAATAACTATGTATAGTTTTAAGGAATAAAATGACATCTGAAATGTCATATTTAAAGTGGTAATAAAATTAAAAAATCAAAAATCAAATTATTATTTTTTATCAACAATCATTACAATAATGGACCGTCTACTATCTATACCCAAAGGTTGTAGTTTCGAGTCTGATATACCGTCCGCATCACTACAGCCCGGATGCTTGGATGCTTCGAGTACTATTGACCTATGTATATTAAATCAAACTTAATTAAGTAATATATATTTTAATAGTTTATTTTAAAATTTAATATTGTATATGCATTGTTGATTAGTTGTCAGAAGTTATATGATCATTTTGTATACAATTTTCTTTTTATAGTCTATATAATTTTCAATTGTATCTTTACTTACATGTTTAATTTATTAAGGTTGGTTGTAATAGAATTCATTAAATTCATTTACGGAATAGAATGATCCTTCTATTAAGAATGTTTTAAGTTTGACTTTAAATTTTGTTTTATCTTCAATATTTTTTAAGTTATAAGGTAATTTATTGAAGAATGAAGCACCAATATTTTGGGCCAAGTGACAGTTTAATAAAAGTCTATGGGATTCTTGTCTTAGATTGGATTTCCCTCTGATATTATACATATGATTTCCTTCATCTGGTTTATCGTTACTGTTGAATCTAGCAAACATTATAACCTCATAAATATACAATATAAAAAGGTAAAATAAAGGTAAAATATGGAGGAATTTAAAAGCTTGCCTACAAGATTTCCCCTTTTTTATCCCTTGAATAAGTCTTAATGCTCTTTTTTTGTAAAACAAATATTCTTTTCATTAAATTTTGTGTTGCTGAGCCCCATATTACAATGCCGTATCTTATTTTTGATTCTATCACTGTATGATAGTATAATGTTAGTAGTGGTTTATATCTGAACTGACAAAAATAGCTTAAGCAAAATATACATGAAGTTATGCTATTGCATAAGGAATTAATATGTGCTGTCCATGTTAGATTTTCATCTATTATAATACCTAAATATTTAATTGTTTTAACTTCCGTTAATTCAAAGTTATCCATTACTATTTGACCCAGAAATTGTTCAGCTCTATTTCCCAATAAACTAAAATTTATAAAATTTGTTTTCTTACAATTAACAAATAAATTCAAATTCCCTAAAAATTGATATATTTGTGTGAGAACTACATGACTTTTTATTTCTAAATTTTGGACTGTGTTTTGATTTATTGTTACAACAATATCATCAGCATAGCAAGTTATACTATCGTATTGAATTTCTTTTGATAAATTATTAACATAAATATTGTAAAGAATAGGCCCTAAAATAGAACCTTGAGGTACTCCGAAAGAAATCGCTTTGCATTTAGATCTATATCCGGATACATCGACTAATTGTGTTCTACTTGAAAGATAAGATTTTAACCAGTTATTTGAAACCCCTCTAACACCCAGTGAGTATAATTTGTCACATAAAATATTAGAATTTACACAGTCAAAAGCCTTAGAAAGATCCATAAATATATCAATAGTTTTATTTTTATTTTCTAGGTTATTTACTATTTCACTAATTACTTTATTTATTGCATTGGTGGTTGATTTTCCTTTCCTGAACCCAAATTGGTTGTCTGATAATAATTGGTTTGAATTAAGAAATAATTCTAATCGTCTATAATAAATTATTTCAAATATTTTACTAAATGGAGAAATTATTGATACTGGTCTGTAATTATTGATGTCACTTGTCAATCCATTTTTAAATATCGGTTTCACTCGAGAAATTTTTAATTTTGAAGGAAATACTCCTTCTTCTAGAGAAGTATTGATGATATTGGCAAGAATATCACATACATAAATATTTATTATTCTCACTAGTTTATTAGATATGCCATAAACATCTTGTGCGCTTTTATCGTTTATTTTTTATGTTTTTATAATAACAAAAAATTATTTTACTCTAAAAGAGACAACATGTAGGTAGTGACTAAACTTTAGGCCGCTGTAACACTAGGCGACTGATGCCCGTCAACTCTCATAACAACGTTATTTTCAGCTGCAGCAGTCGCAAGTCAGTATAATACCTCCCATGTACAACAATTTTATGAGTGTTGATGGGCGATAGTCGCCAATAGACAGTTGCCTAGTATAATAGCAGCCTTAGTGAATAGCAATCACCTATAAAGAATACTATTGGTGGTTGTTACACATGTTTAGATAATCTTCACGTCAGGTCAATAAGTCATATGTTCTGTGGAGATAGAAACGACATAATGTCCAGTCGACACACCAGTTAAAGAGAAGACCAGTTAAAGGGTAGCTGATTAAGAGAGAGGCTACTGTGTGGTATAAATTTAAATTTGTCCAAATGTCTGGGCATGGATAAGGAAATTTTCTCTTTTTATCTTAAAATACCAAGTCGTCAGTTAGCTAATATTGTATGTGAAATACTTGAAAAATGAATCTGATAACTCATGACTGTAAATATAATCTTTTGTCAACAAACCATTTTTGTAAAAGGTTAAGTATGTTTAAGAATTGTTTAGGTTACAATTTTTAGTTCACTAAATTGAATTAAATATTATAAATTAACTAAAACTCAAAATATTCAAATTAACTGAAATTATTCCTCATCCTACTGTCTTGAAACTTCCAAACCAAATCCAGTACCTATCCAATAATAAAATCAAGTTACATTTGGAAACAAATTTATTAACAACAATTAACCTAGCACCCTTCTCTTATTTTAATACAAATGCTATAGATAAATATATATTACGTGATTAATTTCTTTATCCTCATTTACTTTAAGGAAGATCACCTTACATGGTAAATACTCTAGTCAATATTTATAGCAATGATATGAAAAGTGTCAACAATAAACTTTATGTTTGAAACTCCCTCTCCCTCTAACATTTTTTAACAAGCTAACTACAAAAAACCTGCTTAAATTAATGGAAATATACAACTTTTTACCAGTAGGTATAAGGTTAGGAGACAATAACATTAACACATAAACTAACAAAAACGTAGACTAACAAAATTACATTTCTAAACCTCTTCTTTTGACTAAAGTTTAAACTAACTTATTGGTTTGTAACATTTTAAATAATACAAACTAGAACCTATATATTTATGATAAACAATAAAGGCCGTAAAGACAATATCAATGTTAGGTCAGCTTGAACTTATCCCTATGCTTGGAGAAACATTGGGCCAGAGTTTGTTGGTCACTCTCTGTCAACTGAGGAAGATCACTAGCACGATATCTTCTGAGCATCCTACCATCAGATCTCTTCCTCTTTAGTTTGGTCTTCTTCTTCACCTGTACACCGATGACAAGGGTCTCGTGTGATGGGTCTCGGCACAGTGGTGTTTGTTTCTGCAATCAGAGGCAATTATTGATATACAATGCAGCAAAAACACAACAATTCAATTATTTTAGAAGGGAAAGTGAGTAGAGATATAGCACTGAGTCTGTGGCATAGTGTTTGGATGTCAAATCTATATATTTAATCCCGTAAGCGAATCGGTCCCCACGAAATATCACAAGCTAGGAAGAAGTTAAGCTAGGTTATGACAATTCATTTTTAATCTTGAGGGCCAAGGACGGTGGGAAAAATATTAGAAATGTCAAAAATTATGTGGACTACACGCCACTGGAGTTTAAAGATGCAATGATTTTCTTATGGAAATATCACTACAGTGTTTTTATTAATAAGCAAGATGAAATAATGATCATGCAGCTGTGATTATCCACTTACACAAAAACCATATGTTAGGGGCTATAGCCACTAGTAAAAATATAAAAATGTATATCAGACCACGACTATTGATATCACGAATTATGAGATGGATATTAATCAAAGCTAAAGTATCGATAGAGATGCGCCTAACACATGAGACAAAATATAAACTTTATGAGATTGGGGAAAAAATACCCCATCAGCGAAATTGAGATTGGTTGAGAAATGAAAAATCGCATATTTGACTAAGAGAGAGAGAGAGAGATGACGCCAAAACGAGGCTGACTTTTAAGTTAGTGACCACAGAAAACGCTCTGTCCTCGGATCACGGGAATTTTGGCCCACAAATGATAGAGCATCATTTTGGCTGTTCAGCGTTGCCACCAAAGTTGCAATTCAACATTCATGCATAATTCCAGGTCAAAATCTCAAAATTCCAGGTAAACTCGCGTGGCATTTTTTATGTATTTGCGACACATATAACGATTTACAATATGAGTTAATGTGCTATTTTAACAAAAAATTAAAACTTTTTACGAACTGTATTATTACTTTTTTAATTTAAGTTATATCTCATACTTTTATGCTTTCTAAAATAATGGGTTTATACGCTCAATTATTTATATTAATGAACTTGATTTTTTCTCTATATAAAAACATTACATGTTTTTAATTGATAGGAGGGGGAATTTTGTCAACAGATACACCCAATTATATAAAATTCCATTTAAACTCGGCAATATACTATCCATATTTATAAAAAAGGATGTTGGTTTGTTTGTTTGTATATGTATTTTAAGTTTATGGACTCGGACACCATTGGACCGTTTGCCATAAAACTTGGTATATATATGTAACATTTCACGGAGAAGATTTTTAAGCCATCCATTTCGTCCTAACTCAATTGGGTTCCTCCCAAGAGGCCCAAAAGGGTTCCCATATAAACCTTATGGAAAGATATTGTTGTTTACATAAGAGCTAATGACATGTTTACTTGAACAGGTGTTATTGGTTTTAGTTGGTAATAGTCAAAGGCATGATGTCTGCCTGGTAACAGCTAGTCTAGTATAAGAATCAGAAAATAGTATATACCAATTTTTTTGTGTCAATCGACGACAAAGGCACTTTCAATGTTCTTGATAGGGAGTGAACCCAAACCCTCTTCTTGTTACTATATAAATTAAACATTTTCTTAGAAAGCATTAATATGTCAGATGGATCCAGTTTTGAACTTTCCAAACAATTTCAAGATTTTTGCTGGGGATCAATCTGACATCAAACCTCGGATTATGAAGCGACTGCCCTGGCCACTTATACACTACCCACAGGGACGGATACAGACTATCGTTTTAGGAAGGGATCATGAGTGAACAAAATATCTAAACTGCCAAAATATAATAACCTTTACGGTGAAAGATGAGTAAAATACGTGAAGGTCTGAGGTTTTGCGGGGAGTCATGACCCCCATGACCTCCCCCCTTTATCCGCGCCTGACTACCCAGCCAATTATGCTTTAACAAATTATATAGCGACACCAAAGACTACATTTTAGAAACTGAGACCCATATAAACAATTGACAATATCGAACAGAAAACAATCATTTACAAATGAGCCACTTCTATTACCTACTGTTTGTAACAACATACAAACTAATCTTATTGATCTTAATTAAAAATTTCGCCGACAATCGCGACTGCATTTCGTAAGGTTTCCTCAACAAGAGCTCTCATACTTACATGACTAACGTCGCCGACCATCGGGAATGTTATTGTTTGTACGTTTTGATGGGTGAACATGTGTTTTTTGTGCTCTTCAGTTTTTTACAAAAATCAGTGGTAAAATTAAATGTTTCAAGAATTTTTTTTGCATGTGAATGTGCTATAAAATTTTATCTAAAAAATAAGTAAGTAGTATTTGTTGAAAAACAGTTTAAGAAGAAGTAATCAGTAAACTAAGCAAATTTAATTTTAATTTTTCATGAATATTTCTTGGAAGGAAGATTAGATCAAGATAAGAAGGGACCAGGGCAAGGTGCAGCTACTGACCTTGGCACTGTCAGAGATAAGCACCTGCAAGGCTGAGTCACAGCCAAAATGTTTACAAACATTGCTATCTGAATCTGTCAAACTTACTACTATTTTGAATAAATATATAATGTTAAACAATGACTACAGACAAAAATAACCTTGTTCCTCCTGGATGGAAAAGGAGTGAGGTGGTTAGGAAAAAAGGACTTAACGCCGGAAAAACTGATGTATATATTACTTCACCAAGAGGAAAAATATTTCGTTCAAAAAAGGAGTTATCAAAATATATAGAACAAAATAATCTAAAGCTAAAAATTGCAGATTTTAATTTCAGTACATCTGGTAAAAGTATAACTAGTGAACTAAAGACAAATGTAAGTGGTAACTTCTCCACAATTTCTCAGGACTTTTCAACACACATAAGCACAAATGCAACAAATGACTGTATTGTAACAAACCTTGATGGAGGTGAAACAATCTCAACATCAATAAATTCATCTTGTATCAGCATAAATGATATTACAGAAGGAGATTTTTCATCTAGTCAAGTTTTATCCGAGCATATGTCTGCAAGAAACCAAATTTGTTTGTCTATTTTAAATAATGACTGGCTTACTGATGAAGCTATTCAACACTACTTTGAGTTGTTGTCTTCCAAAGTAATTAAAAATGAAAATATTTTTCTCATGAATCTGATTGTTGCGCAGGCTATAAAATGTTTGGAAGATGTTAACTATTTACTGCAAGATTTAAATTTGGCTGAAAAAACGCACATTCTGATACCAGTAAATGACTCACCTGCTGTGGACAAGCCCGGGGGCTCCGGCTCTCACTGGAGTCTCTTGTTGTATATAGGTGCTCAAAATGAATTTTTGTATTTTGACTCAACAGGCTCATCAAATTATGCGCATGCATTAAAAATCTCAAACTCACTGCGTGAATATTTTGGTGTAGTGGAGAACAAGGAAATTTTAGTGGTAACAATGCCAAAACAACTAAACCAGTATGATTGTGGCATATACCTCCTGCTCTTTACAGATTTGATTGTTCAGCACTTATTGCAACATATGTCTCATGACTCCTGGGAAAAACTGTTCCCTGTAATCACTGAGTCTGAACTTATTACTAAACGTGCTCAACTTGCCGTATTGTACAATAATAGTAGTAATCTCAGCCTAACCACAGACACGTTGACGGCAATGATGTTAAATCCAAGTAAATTGCACTGTAATACCATCACCAATGAAACACTTAGAAATAAATAAGTCAAAAACGTCAGAGGAAAAGGAAATCTACAAGTCCAGCAGTAACATTGTTCCTTCTGTAACTCAATGTAAACCCCCTAAAGATATTGTTGATGCAAATAAGTGGCAAACGGCCACTAAGAAAAATAGAGGGACTGTAGTTTCTATTAAAGTAACCTCAGAACACCTTGAGCAGAACGTAAGGACGAGCAATAAATATGAAATTCTATCAAGCGACGACGACCTTAAAGGTAGCTCAGACAGTGGAAACAAGATACCAGAAATTCATAAACCTTTGTTCAGTAAACAATCAACAAATAACAAGCAAAGTAATTTTAGGACAACTCCTGACCTGGTAAATATAACATTTTGCTCTGATAGCCAAGGTAGGGATATGCAATTAAAAATAGAACAACTAAGCAAATATAAAATAAAAATACCCCCGTCGCAGCAAACCTGCATACTCAGCGAATTTCCAATGAATATATAACATAACACATTATAACACTTAACAGGATTCATAAGAAATGTATTCACAAACAAGCGATATTTAAAATATTAATTATCCTCCATAAGAATAACATTGGGGATGAGTACGCAGGTTTGCTGCAACAAGGCACACAAAATAATGGGTTTTTATGCAAATATCAATAGAACTCATCTTAGTGAAGTCACATACCGAGTTTCATCCATATACATTAATAAATAAGCGATATATAACATTTTAAGTATTTTCCATAAGAATAACATGGGGACCAAGTACCTAGGTTTGCTGCTACAGGAGCCATAGGCGAAAAATTTTTGCTGTGCAAACAACAATAAACCATAACCAGATCAAGCCATATACCAAATTTCGCCAGTTTATGTTCATAAATAAGCGAGATATACAATTTTTCTTTTTCTCCATAAGAATAACATTAGACAACGTACTGTGTTTAGCACTTTCAATATCTTGGTAACCAATTGACGTAGAGCAATGATCAAAATACCAAATTGTTTGTTTTTTTAAGCTGAATTCAATGGTATAAATTAAAATTTGATTTAAATTAAAATTACATGTGAAAACCCCAAAAAACACATTTTTGGGGTACAAAATCCTCCAAAAACCCCTCTTCGGATGGTGCGATTCATCTGGTTTTCGAACTCGTTTAAATAAATGGTATTTTACACATTTGCACCAAATTTCATTAAGATCGGACCTTTTTTACGAGAGTTATCGTGCTTACGGACACACATATATATATATATATATATATATATATATATATATATATATATAAATATATATATACACCCGTCGCAGCAAACCTGCATACTCAGCGAATTTCCAATGAATATATAACATAACACTTAACAGGATTCGTAAGAAATGTATTCACAAACAAGCGATATTTAAAATATTAATTATTCTCCATAAGAATAACATTGGGGATGAGTACGCAGGTTTGCTGCAACAAGGCACGCAAAATAATGGGTTTTTATGCAAATATCAATAGAACTCATCTTAGTGAAGTCACATACCAAGTTTCATCCATATACATTCATAAATAAGCGATATATAACATTTTAAGTATTTTCCATAAGAATAACATGGGGACCAAGTACCTAGGTTTGCTGCTACAGGAACCATAGGCGAAAAATTGTTTTTTTGTGCAAACAACAATAAACCATAACCAGATCAAGCCATATACCAAATTTTGCCAGTTTATGTTCATAAATAAGCGAGATATACAATTTTTCTTTTTATCCATAAGAATAACATTAGACAACGTACTGTGTTTAGCACTTTCAATATCTCGGTAACCAATTGACGTAGAGCAATGATCAAAATACCAAATTGTTTGTTTTTTTTAAGCTAAATTCAATGGTATAAATTAAAATTTGATTTAAATTAAAATTACATGTGAAAACCCCAAAAAACACATTTTTGGGGTACAAAACCCCCCTTCGGATGGTGTGATTCATCTGGTTTTCGAACTTGTTCAAATAAATGGTACTTTACACATTTGTACCAAATTTCATTAAGATTGGACCTTTTTTACGAGAGTTATCGTGCTTACGGACACATATATATATAGGGGAAATTCGCTAACATTTCCCCTATTTTCGCTAACATTACTTTGGAAGACAACAACTCAAAGTAGTGTTGAATAGCTTCATCAGTAATATATTTTCCTTCTTCCCTATAGGGGAAATTCGCTAACATTTGGATACATGAGAGCAAATGCTGGATTGCTTCAAATAATACAATCATCTAATTTAGAGCACAAAAATCCCGTTGTTATAATGGGGGGAACTAATGACAGTCTGGACGATAATCTAGAGAATATCTACAGGCAGCTAGAAAGTGACCTAGACAAATTATGCACACAATGAACAGTATTTATTACAACCATACCAAAACGCCATGATAAGCCAGCTATACATAAAGCAAATCAAGATATAACACTGCTTAATAATTACATTAGAGAATTAATAGCAAGAAAACAAAACATTTATTTGATAAATCTGGATAGATTAAAAAGGTATCACTTTAAAAAATAACGGCCTGCACTTGAATAACAGTGGGAAGAGTAAACTAGCTCAACTTATAATTAACGCTCTGAATTGGAAGTATGAACAAAGTAACAAAAATAAGAACATGGATTGTAAAATTCAAATTATTCAGACTCATATGGGAAAAATAATTAACAATTTTCAAGATGATAAAAACGTGGCCTTTGCACACTCAATATCTGCAGACATTCATGATGATAGGCAAATGAGTAAAGGGGTTGCAGTTGTTTTTAGAGACACTTTTGGAAAACTGAAACACTCAGACTTTCTCAACAAGCGTTTAACCTGTCAGACATCTGTAGGAGGAGCTACAGTTTACGGTCTGGTGACCAAAGCTGAGTTTCATGAGAAGCCTACCGTGCCAGATTATAACAAAGCTTTTAATGAATTGACTCAACATTTCAAAACAAAAGGACTAGAAAAACTTATATGTTCGCCCATGGGCTGTGTTCGGGATAAAATCTCAATTGATGTATTTGCTAAGAACTTAGTAAAATTTCAGCTCACTACTACAGCCTCTGTGAGTGTTATTGTTTTTGATGAAAAGACTAATAGACCAATCAGAAATGGTTTAACGTACTCAACATTTTTGAAGGAGCTTAATTTCGCCATTGAAAAGTACGCCAAAAGAACCTCAATTGATGCACCGTTACCTAAAACATCCAGGTTAACGTCATGTATTCAAGATATGAACTCCTTCCCACCATTACACTTGGCAGAACATCAGCTCTTGAATCAACAGGGAGAGAAAGCAGTACTGGTGCATGAAGAGGAATCACAACCGGCAGTAGCTGAGAGGGAAGCTGTTACCCGCAAGATACCCCAGTCCAGCCCAAGAGCCCAACTGTGTCCCAGTGTTGATACCCATTCAGCTCCGGAGTGTGCCAGTGTAGTGAATGAGTGTTTTTTAGAGCTAAGGGGAAAATCCGTTTACAAAATGTAGAAAGGCAAAGCCAAGCAAATCCACCTGTCAATGTTCAAGATAACGGTATGGTAGAAATATTAAGTAAACCTAGCTGTATTTTGGTTCATAGAGAAATTAAATTGTGTAAGTCATTGGCTGATTTTCAAGAAATGTTAGAATATCCGGATCTGTATATAAATGATTTTATTAGTGACCTGCCATGCAAGGAAAACTTCATAAATAACATAGCGGCTGTAGAAAAAAATACTACTTTGAAAAAATGTACATGGTTATTGCATTATAATGTTCAGGGTTTGAGGTCAAGGGAAAAATAGAAGAATTTAAACAGTTAATATGTGGGCTGGATATAGAAATCATTTGCTTAAATGAGCATTGGTTAAAATTGGATGAAATATTTATAATACAGAATTTGACAAATTATAAGTTAGCAGCTTTTTATTGTCGTGAAAAAGGTATTCGGGGGGGCTCTTGTATTTTTGTTAGAAATAATTTGCAGTATAAATTGAGAGAGGATTTAATTATTTATTTAAAGGAAGACCGTGTGTTTGAAATTAGTGCAATCGAATTTTCTGATCAAAATGGAACTTGTTGTTGTTTCTCTTTATCATAATACAGATGTTAGTAATGTAAATATTTTTCTGTATAAGTTGGAAAGATTGTTTAGTTTATTGAAAAAAGAATCTAAAACAAAAAAAAATATATAGCCTGTGATTTAAATATTGATGTTTTGAATAAATGTCGAAACATGGTTTTAAGGAACCGTCTTATGAATTTACTAGCAATATATGGGTTAGATATAAATTTCCATTTACCAACTAGGGTGACAAATGAGTCAAAAACCTGTATAGACAATATTATTTATAATAAGCTTGTGTGCCAAAGTTATCTCATGAATATTGAATTTGGCATGTCTGATCACAGAGCATTATTAATCTCACTCTTTGGAAGTCCTAAAAATGTAAACCGAATAAACAAGAATTTTGTAAACAAGAGATACTTTACAGAATTTTGCATGAACAATTTTTCAAAGGCTATCAAACAAATAAATTGGGAGTACAGTAAGGAAAAACATCTCAACAAAATTTTGATTCATTTTTCTCATTGTTTAAAGCTAATTTTGAGTACTACTTTCCACAGAAATCTGTGCATATTAAGACACGTACAACTTCTAAATTTGTCAACAAAAAATGGGTTACTAATGGAATTTGTATCTCTAGTATGCGTAAACGAGAACTCCATCAGTTATCTAAAACCTCAAAAGACAAAACAGTTCTACAATATATTAAATTATTAAAATATATTAAAATATACAAAAAGGTTTTTAAAAAGGTCTGTGGTGCAGCTAAAAGAATGGCAAACAGTAAATTTATTGAAAACGCTGAAAATAAAAGCCAGGCAGCTTGGTATTTAGTTAAGTCTGAATTAGGGATGCAAAGGCCTGTAAATAGTAGTTTTGAGAAGTTAAAATTCAGTGGTAATGAAATTACTGAAGGGAGCACAATTGCTTTTAATTTTAATAAACAATTTGTGAATGCAGCCTGTGAATTAAACATCTTACCTGATAATGAGACCGCAAAAATATTTCTAAACAACGTTGGAGAGCCAGACAATGAATTTGAATTTAATCCAGTTACAAGACATAAGGTAACTGAAATAATACTTAACCTAAAAAATAAAAAATCAGTTGGATGGGATGAAATCCCAATACAGATACTAAAAATAACTGCAGATTGCATTTCACTTCCTTTAAGCTGGATAATGAATCAGTGTTTTTGTGAGGGAGTTTTCCCAAGCCAATTAAAATATGCAAATGTAATACCCCTTCAAAAGAAATGTAGCAAAGATGATCCCGAGAACTATAGGCCCGTTCCAATTTTACCAGCTTTATCAAAAATTTTTGAAAAATATGCTAATGACCAGCTGAGTAATTTTTTAAATAGGGAAGGAATCATTTGTGAAAATCAATATGGATTTCGAAAGGGGCATAGTACTGTGGATGCAGCTGCAGAGATGATAAAACATGTGACTGAGGCTTTGGATGGGTCACGGAGTACTGCAAGTATTTTCTGTGACCTGTCCAAGGCGTTTGATTGTGTTGACTACCAAATCTTATTAGAGAAACTGCATTTTTATGGAATTACTAAAACAACTCTAAGCTGGTTTAGATCATACTTAACAAATCGAAAACAAAGAGTTATTTTAAACAGAAAAGATCAAAAATACATATCAGATTGGAGTGACGTTAAGCGTGGGGTACCGCAGGGTTCAATTTTGGGCCCACTGTTATTCATTATTTATATTAATGACTTACCAACAAATATTATTCATGCCAAAATAATACTGTACGCAGATGACACTTCATTGGTTTTAAAATGTGCAAATAATATTGATCTAAACTTGGCAATGAAAACAAATTTAACAGAGATAAAAAGTTGGTTTGACGTTAATGGATTAAAGTTAAACTGTTCAAAAACTGATATTTTAAAATTTCAAACACTTCAAAATAAAAACCAGTACAACAGTGAAACATTTTTTGATGGGAGTGTCATAAATTTAAATAATTTAGTAAAGTTTTTAGGTATAACTATTGATAATAATTTAACTTGGAGGCCACTGATAGAAAAGCTAAGTAAAAAATTAGGTTCAATTTGTTTCCAGATGTATATTTTAAGAGAAACTGTGGACTTAAAAGTCAGGCTTATGGTATATCACGCTTGTTTTGGTTCTTTGTTGCAGTATGGTGTAGAATTATGGGGTAATTCTTCTGAGGTCCAGACTATTTTTAGAATACAAAAAAGATACATTAGAACGATGATGTTTTTAAAACGCAACCAATCTTGTAAATCTTTTCTTAGGGAATTAAATATTTTAACTCTTCCTTCATTGTATATTTTTAAATGTTTAATTTTTGTACATAAACAAATAGATAATTTTTATGATAGGCAAGTAGTTCACTGCTATAACACACGGTCTAAGGATCAACTCCAATATCCCATACATAGACTAAAGTTATATGAAAATACTCCCCACTAATATGGGTTTAAGGTTTTACAACAAATTGCCAAATCATTTTAAGGAATTAAATTTAGTAAAATTTAAGTGTGCTTTAAAAGAACTTTTAGTTGATAAGGTTTATTATAAAGTACATGATTTTTTAAATGACAATACATTGGAGTTGGTCTAAACAACAAATTTATTTGATATCTTGTTCATGTATAGAATTAGTTTATTTTATAAGAGATATTGACGAGCAACCTGTTTACTTTGCAAATAATGTATTGTTTGTAAACTGTGTGAATGTTATGTTGCAATAAATATCTTGAATCTTGAATGCATCGCTAACGTCACCGACTATCGGGAACGTATCGCTAACGTCACCGACCATCGGGAATGCATCGCTAATGTCGCCAACCATCGGAAACGCATTGCTAACGTCGCCGACTATCGTGAACACATAGCTAACATCTCCGATCATCAAGAACACATCGCTAATGACGCCGATCACCGAGAACGCATCACTAACGTCGCCGACCAATGGAAACGCATCGCTAACGTCACCGACCATTGAGAACGTATCGGTAACGTCGCCAACCATCGGGAATCAACCATCGGGAACGCACTGCTAACTTCGCCGATCATCAAGAACGTTTCGCTAACCTTGCCTACTATTCATAATGCGTTACACAATCGCCGACGATCGCGACCGAAATTCCCGATTCGGCCGAATATTCTCGCATAATCCACACATTTTTTCCCGGTCACCAAAGTTTACGCATAATTCCCGGTTTTCCAGGTTTTCCCAGTCGGTGGCAACCCTGTTGTTTAAAATCTGCCAACCAATGAAAATCAAATAGGATGTTCACCTCTCTGACCGAGATCTCAAATTAAAACTGAAAAAGGATATATTTAAAAATATTAACAGAAGAATCTTCTGGAAATAAATAATAAATAGGTAGGTTTAAATTAAATACCAAACAATATTGATAACCTTTTACAAATATATGGGTGGCCAATTATTGATGTACACAAATATTGAATATCAAGCTCTAAAGATTGATATTTACGATATATTGAATATTGATACCATATACACACTGACTGCACAACCCTGCAATGTGTTTACAGTTAAACAAATTATTGAGATGCATTTGCAAATTTTAACTAGACCTAATTAGGATAATTTTGCAGAGATGTTATCAATTTGTTTGCTTGACAATAATAGGGGTGTGCGAGTACTCGAAACTTTCGAGTTTTCGGCCGAGTATTTTAATACTCGAACTCGACTCGAAGTTTTTAAAAGTACTCGAAAGTTCGAGCAAGTATTTCCTGCCGATTTACTGACGACCTCTAACAATTACACCTGGCCAAATCGCGCAAACGGTCGCAAAAGGCGATCGCATCACGTAAATACCCCCGTAGCAGCAAACCTGCATACTCAGCAAATTTCCAATGCATATATATCTAAATACCACATAAAACCACATACCAAGTTTCATCAATATACATTCATAAATAAACGATTTATGACACTTAAATTATTCTCCATAAGAATAACATAGGGCCTGAGTATGCAGGTTTGCTGAAACAAGGGATACAAAAAATGGGGTTTTATACAAATATCAATATAACTCAACTAGGTAAAGCCAAATACCAAGTTTTATTAATTTATGTTCATATTTAACGGAGATAACATTTTACTTATTCTCAATAAGAATAACATGGGGGCTGAGTAAGTAGGTTGCTGCTACGGGAACTATCAGCAACAAAATCGTTTTTTGTGAAAATATCAATATACCACAACAATATGAAGCAATATACCAAGTTTCATCTGGATGAGTTGATGAATAAGCGAGGTATACAAATTTTCTTACTCTCCATAAGAATAACATTGGACTGTAACTACTTGGATGCTTAGCCAGTGACGTATTTTATTTTGGGACTGATCACCCCAATTTAAAGAACATTATCCCAGCAGAATTGCTAGCTTCTGCAAGTTGGACGAAACTTATTGATGCATCTCATGCTGGTTCGACAATTACCGTTTAAAGATTGAAGGAATTTATCAAAACTCATTAATTGGCATAAATATAATAAATTATATATAAAAGTGCATGTAACTTACTGGCCTTGACAAAATTAAACATTTTCCCAACAACTAACAACAGTTTTAAAGCAATTACATATGTGTAATAAAATTGAAGACTTTCAGAAATGATTCAAATGCAGCAGCTGATAGTAACTATTTTACTGGCGAATTTTTTTGATTTTGATGTACTACGGCTAATGTTTGGAAGATTTAAAGATTACTACATTGGAAATGCCATCAAGACTAGAAGTGGAACACAAAAACGGGAAGTCCTGACGAGAATCACAACGGATTTGGCACATTAGCATGTGCGAAGAGGTATAGCAGTTGATTATTATTAAATAATTTATATGTTCCATCATTCGCATATTTCATAACTTTTGAAACACTCTAACTATTTTAAATCCAGCAAAATTGGAGACAGCCTTTGACCTTTTATTCATGTTAGATTAACGAAATTTATTACCAAATGTGGCATAAAGACATAATAAAACATGTCAGTCTTATCATGTTTGTTGATGATTATAGTGAATTATGTTCAAACATTGTCCTAATAACTATATATAACTTGAATGTGTTTTTATTGCATTTAAAAACTATTATACGATTTTAATTGTTAATTAATTTCTTTAAATGTCATGTAAGTTATGTAAAACAACTGAATTTACATTATTACTGGTTATTATGTCCTATGAAAACTGTGTGTACGTATATTATGTGACGAATTGTATCAGGAGTGTTTTGTTGAATGTAAGATACATAGTTAGAACCAATCCTATTATAAGATGTAAATTACAGGACTTTCTTTGTACCACCATCCTTGGACCATGTTCCTGTTGATCGCCCGCTAGACTGAGGACACCCTCTAAAACAGTGGCTAAAACTTCCAGACGGTAAATCTCCTTCTTCGTGGTGAGTGACGAAAATTGTATAAAAACTATTACTGGACGATTTTACCTGCATACATCATTCCCATTTATAAACAGTGTTTTATCTAAACATATTCATGAACAAAGTGTTAAAAATAAAACAATAACAAATAAGGATAAAGACATGTAAATATGTAAAGCTTTGTAGTTTCATGATGAATCTGATAGTTGACTTTTGTGATTAATTACTATAACAACTGTTGGATGTTTTAAATATAAATGAATTTGTAAGGTAATAAATTTCGTTCTTTGTTAAATTCAAGAATAATTATTTGTCTCAATCCATCATCTAATTGACAAAAGTAAAATATCTCAATTTAAAAACTGCCATATCAAGTGTCAAAGCATATAGCCCCTTCCAACATAAAAGAAGAACCACCCCAAAACCCTGAGCTAGACTGGAGCCGTTGGAAGGTTACATTTTGGCGCCTGAACGTGGGGCTGAATTTTAAAGCCTCTAGTAATCTTAATATTTGAAACTAATGATCCAATTTTAGTCTAATATGAAGGATTCATGAAGAAATAAATGATTTTGGATTGAAGAGATGTTTATGTGTGTTATATTTGCTATCAAATGTTTTCAGCATATGAGAATATGAAAATATTTTAATTCGCATTTTGACTATTGATGTTATTATTTTCCTAGATATTTAACCTGGTTTTCAATTGTATAATTGCTGTGTTTGTTCGATTTTGTGTGTTGGGCATTTAATGTTTTGTGAGGTTCATTTAACATATATGATTGATTGATAGACCCATTTTAACCTGTTTCATATATTGAATAGCCATGAGTGTGAATACAAAAATGAATGTGTATTACCTACGTAAGTGAGAAGTTAAATATGAATTAATGATTAGAGGTCAAGTTACCGAGGGTTCTGCTGAAGATCTTAGGAGACGTTTGTCGAAATGTTTTAGAGATGGATTAGCAATAGATGATGTCGTAGTAGCTTCAATGTCTGTCGATGAGGAATTATTCGCTTGCGAAGAAAATTTGAAGGAGTTGTCAGTTTTAGTGGAGGAATTTGAGGGAAATCTTCATAACTCGGAAGGTCGACGGATTAGAACTAGATTATTGCATAATTTTCAAAGAGTTGAACGCATTCCTGTAGGAGCATCTGAAGATGAGGTAGTCATATCACAGCACGTGAATCTTTTGAGTAGGAGTAAAGCATTATAAGATTTATTCCAAATGAATGAGAATAGGGAATCTAGTCCAGAAGAATGAAGACAGGAGTTGGTCCAGAAGGCAGAAGGGAATCAGGATGTTGAAATACAGTTTGATAAATTAAATCTAGGAAAATCAGCTTCATCAGCGATAGGGAGTCTTGTTGCAAATAACAATTTCAGTAATAGTCATAACAATGTAGTTGGTAAATTAGATACATTTCCCCTATCTTCTCTTCCAGTAAATGAAACCGCTAACAACTTTAGTACACACCCTGTGACACATGAATCAGTTTAGCGTACAAAGGCCATACCAGTCTATAAGTGGGGACTAAAATTTGACGGACAAAGTCAAAGTATAGGAGCTTTCCTTCAGAGAGCAGAAGAGTTGCGGAGAGCTAGAGGTGTTACAACGGTAGAGCTCTTTGACTCAGCAGTAGATTTATTCTCAGGCCAAGCACTTGTATGGTACCGTTCTACAATTGGTAGAATCTTAACGTGGGAGTCCTTATGCAGTGAGATGAAAATAGTTTTTCAATCCCCTGATCATGATATTCGATTACAACAGGAAATTTTCAACCGAGTACAGGGTGAGACCGAGTCGATTGACTTATTTATTGCGTCAATGGAAGGTTTGTACGGGAGATTAGCAACACATGTTCCTGAAGAGGTTAGGTTAAAGCAAATTTTCCATAATCTTCATCCGCAACTTCAAGATCGTTTGGCACTAGTTGACTTCACGTCCATCGAACAGTTACGTAAATTAGGGAGAAAAGGTGAGGCCGGTCGGTTTCGATCAACTATCCCACGTGGAACTTCAAAACATTTAGCTGCATTAGAGCCCGATCTAGCGTTTGAATCCATACGACGCAGAACAACCCCATTCGCCACCATAGAAACTACCCCAAAGAAGGAAATAAGAACAACTTGTTGGAATGGTGAAGAAGTAGGTCATCGACACAATACTTGCCAAAAGGAAAGACGTAAATTTTGCTATGGTTGTGGGACACCTAATGTATTCCGAAACTCATGTAAGAGATGTTCAAAATATTCAAGTAACGCTAATGATCCAAAAAACGTGTAATGCCGGAGGGCGATCAGGAAATTTGTATCGACCCTCCTAATAATAACAAACAAACCATAATACCAGTCAATTATTTGTTAAAATCTAAAGAACAGGACCCGAGACCTTACTTAGATATTAGAATATTTGGCAAATCATTTCGTGCATTATTAGATTCCGGTGCATCACAAACTATTTTAGGCGAAGACGCTCTTTGGATTTTAGATAGGTTTCCTGCTAAATTAATTGATACACCCAATCATTTTGTAGAAACAGCTGACAGACAAACACATGTTGTAAAAGGACTTTTAAATTTACCGATTACCTTAGAAGGGAGAACTAAGAACTTACCTGTACTCGTTGTACCATCACTTAAGCAATCTATCATACTAGGAGTAGATTTTTGGGACGCAATGCACATTGTAACTGACTTACATGACCGAACTTGGGATTTTTCCTTTGAAAAACATAAAGTTTATTCCTTAGAGTCCAAGGAAGGCTTGTTGTCTAAGAGTAACCTTTCGGTAGAACAGGAAAAGAAATTGATTTGCTTAGTTGAAAAACATTTTCCTGAGTGTGAAGACCAGACGATAGGTAGGACTGACCTTGTCATGCACACTATTGATACAGGTGATGCTAAACCCATCAAACAACGATATTACACCATGTTCCCTGCTAGGCAAAAATTAGTTGAAGAGGAATTGGACAAAATATTAGAATTAGGAATTGTCGAACCATCAAAAAGCCCATGGTCATCACCCATAGTTTTATTAGACAAACCCGATGGAAGTAAACGATGTTGCATAAATTTTAAAGCTTTAAATGCAGTCACAAAACTTGATGCGTATCCTTTACCTAAAGTCACTCATATCCTAGATAGACTTAGAGATGCTCGATACCTTTCTTCATTAGATATTAAATCTGCATTTTGGCAAATCCCTCTCGACCCTTCATCGAAAGAAAAAACTGCATTTACTGTACCAGCACGAGGATTGTATCACTTTAACGCTATGCCTTTTGGTTTACACAATGCTCCTGCGACATGGCAAAGATTTATCGATACCGTACTTGGACCGGAATTAGAAGTAAACGTATTTGTTTATCTTGACGACATTGTAATAGTTAGCTCTGATTTTGAAAAACTCTTAGAAGTTTTAGACAGGGTATTGAAAAGGTTAAAAGATGCTAAACTGACCCTTAATAAAGCTAAATGTAAATTTTGTAGACCTGAACTCAAATACCTAGGGTATCTAGTTGACAGTAACGGCCTAAGAGTAGATCCTGAGAAAGTAGAGTCCATCTTAAAGATACCTACTCCCAAAAATGTGAAAGAGGTTAGGCAGTTTGTAGGAACAGCAAGTTGGTATCGTAGATTCATCCCAGAATTTTCTACTAGATTGTATCCTTTGACCACCATGCTGAAGAAAGGAAAGAAGTTTGTATGGAACGAAGAAGTACAGAAATCATTTGATGATATTAGAAGTTGTCTAATAAAATCACCCATCTTAACCTGCCCTAACTTTGATAAACCGTTTACTATCGCCTGCGACGCATCTGCAGTAGGTTTGGGCAGTGTCCTCACTCAAGAATTGGAAAATGGAGAAGTAGTTATTGCCTACGCCAGTCGCACACTTACTCGAGGAGAACAGAAGTATTCAGCTACTGAAAGAGAGTGTTTAGCCGTCATTTGGGCTATAGAAAGGTTTCGACCCTATGTAGAAGGTACAAGTTTTACAGTTATTACCGATCATTATAGTCTACTGTGGTTGTTCAACCTAAAAGATCCTCAGGGACGACTAGCAAGATGGTCTTTAAGATTACAGCCTTACGATTTTAAATTAATTCATAGAAAAGGAAAGGAGCACGTAGTCCCTGACATGTTGTCACGATTGCCTCACGGAGAAGAAGAAGGAGAAACGCAAGTTATAGATACGGTGTATCAACTGAAGAACGTCACTGGTCAAGAAGTCGAAGATAAATGGTACAAGAAAATGATTAAAACTGTGGAAGAAACGCCTGTTAATTATCCTCTTTGGAGAGTTGAGAAAGGAACACTTTGGAAACTGGTATTGGACAAAAACGAGACATCAAATGGAGAAACCTGTTGGAAGGAAGTAGTACCTAAAGAAAGAAGATCTGATATCCTATCAGAATATCACGATGCAAAAACAGTTGGTCATCTAGGAGTTTTCAAGACATTTAAAAGGATTCAACAACTATACTACTGGCCTAAAATTAGATCAGATATTGCCAGATACATAAGAAACTGTACGGTATGCCAACACACTAAATACGATCAAGATAAACCAGCTGGGTTTCTGGGAGCCCGTAGAAGTTGTGATACACCTTGGACAATGTTAAGTGCCGACTTAATGGGACCATTCCCCAGGTCTACTAAAGGATTTAATTACCTTTTAGTCGTTACTGACACATTTACAAAGTTTACTTTGTTTTTCCCCATGAGAGCAGCGACAGCAGTAACTGTAGCGCGACATCTTGTAAATGATGTATTTATGATATATGGTGTACCTCAATATACAATATGCGACAATGGATCTGAGTTTATTGGATCAAGTGTTAAGAAGATTGCGGAGGAATATCAGGTAAAGATTTTGTTGAATGCCAGTAGACATCCACAAGCTAATCCCACCGAGAGGACAAACAGGACAATCATTAGTATGTTAAGGGCATACATTACAGAAAACCATCGATGATGGGATCAAGATTTACCCCAACTTGGATTTGCATTGCGGTCAGCCGTAAGTGAAACTACAGGGTTCACACCAGCATATCTAACTTTTGGTAGGGAGCTAAATGCTACCGGTAAGGGATTTAACTTACTAAAAGAATGGGAAGAGGTGCCTGAAGCTGTCAATAGGTCTCCACATATAGGAAATCTAAAAAATTTAGTTAAATTATACAATACCGTGAAGAGTAATTTAGAGAAGTCTCATCTGAAGAATGAAAAACATTATAATCTACGGAGAAGAGAATTATCACTTAAAGTAGGAGATTATGTTCTTAAATGAAATTTTGTGCAATCAAACGCAGCCAACTATTTTTCATCAAAACTTGCTCCCAGATTTGTGGGACCCTATCGAATTAAAAATAAGATTTCCCCTGTGGTCTATCAATTAGAAGACACTTCCGGAAAACCCATTGGAAATTGGCATATTTCAGACCTAAAACCATATCTTCATAGTTTGAGAAAATTTTGAGAAAATTTCCTTCAGTTGGGAGGGTATTGTAACTACTTGGATGCTTAGCCAGTGACGTATTTTATTTTGGGACTGATCACCCCAATTTAAAGAACATTATCCCAGCAGAATTGCTAGCTTCTGCAAGTTGGACGAAACTTATTGATGCATCTCATGCTGGTTCGACAATTACCGTTTAAAGATTGAAGGAATTTATCAAAACTCATTAATTGGCATAAATATAATAAATTATATATAAAAGTGCATGTAACTTATTGGCCTTGACAAAATTAAACATTTTCCCAACAACTAACAACAGTTTTAAAGCAATTACATATGTGTAATAAAATTGAAGACTTTCAGAAATGATTCAAATGCAGCAGCTGATAGTAACTATTTTACTGGCGAATTTTTTTGGTTTTGATGTACTACGGCTAATGTTTGGAAGATTTAAAGATTACTACATTGGAAATGCCATCAAGACTAGAAGTGGAATACAAAAACGGGAAGTCCTGACGAGAATCACAACGGATTTGGCACATTAGCATGTGCGAAGAGGTATAGCAGTTGTTTATTATTAAATAATTTATATGTTCCATCATTCGCATATTTCATAACTTTTGAAACACTCTAACTATTTTAAATCCAGCAAAATTGGAGACAGCCTTTGACCTTTTATTCATGTTAGATTAACGAAATTTATTACCAAATGTGGCATAAAGACATAATAAAACATGTCAGTCTTATCATGTTTGTTGATGATTATAGTGAATTATGTTCAAACATTGTCCTAATAACTATATATAACTTGAATGTGTTTTTATTGCATTTAAAAACTATTATACGATTTTAATTGTTAATTAATTTCTTTAAATGTCATGTAAGTTATGTAAAACAACTGAATTTACGTTATTACTGGTTATTATGTCCTATGAAAACTGTGTGTACGTATATTATGTGACGAATTGTATCAGGAGTGTTTTGTTGAATGTAAGATACATAGTTAGAACCAATCCTATTATAAGATGTAAATTACAGGACTTTCTTTGTACCACCATCCTTGGACCATGTTCCTGTTGATCGCCCGCTAGACTGAGGACACCCTCTAAAACAGTGGCTAAAACTTCCAGACGGTAAATCTCCTTCTTCGTGGTGAGTGACGAAAATTGTATAAAAACTATTACTGGACGATTTTACCTGCATACATCATTCCCATTTATAAACAGTGTTTTATTTAAACATATTCATGAACAAAGTGTTAAAAATAAAACAATAACAAATAAGGATAAAGACATGTAAATATGTAAAGCTTTGTAGTTTCATAATGAATCTGATAGTTGACTTTTGTGATTAATTACTATAACAACTGTTGGATGTTTTAAATATAAATGAATTTGTAAGGTAATAAATTTCGTTCTTTGTTAAATTCAAGAATAATTATTTGTCTCAATCCATCATCTAATTGACAAAAGTAAAATATCTCAATTTAAAAACTGCCATATCAAGTGTCAAAGCATATAGCCCCTTCCAACATAAAAGAAGAACCACCCCAAAACCCTGAGCTAGACTGGAGCCGTTGGAAGGTTACATTTTGGCGCCTGAACGTGGGGCTGAATTTTAAATCCTCTAGTAATCTTAATATTTGAAACTAATGATCCAATTTTAGTCTAATATGAAGGATTCATGAAGAAATAAATGATTTTGGATTGAAGAGATGTTTATGTGTGTTATATTTGCTATCAAATGTTTTCAGCATATGAGAATATGAAAATATTTTAATTCGCATTTTGACTATTGATGTTATTATTTTCCTAGATATTTAACCTGGTTTTCTATTGTATAATTGCTGTGTTTGTTCGATTTTGTGTGTTGGGCATTTAATGTTTTGTGAGGTTCATTTAACATATATGATTGATTGATAGACCCATTTTAACCTGTTTCATATATTGAATAGCCATGAGTGTGAATACAAAAATGAATGTGTATTACCTACGTAAGTGAGAAGTTAAATATGAATTAATGATTAGAGGTCAAGTTACCGAGGGTTCTGCTGAAGATCTTAGGAGACGTTTGTCGAAATGTTTTAGAGATGGATTAGCAATAGATGATGTCGTAGTAGCTTCAATGTCTGTCGATGAGGAATTATTCGCTTGCGAAGAAAATTTGAAGGAGTTGTCAGTTTTAGTGGAGGAATTTGAGGGAAATCTTCATAACTCGGAAGGTCGACGGATTAGAACTAGATTATTGCATAATTTTCAAAGAGTTGAACGCATTCCTGTAGGAGCATCTGAAGATGAGGTAGTCATATCACAGCACGTGAATCTTTTGAGTAGGAGTAAAGCATTATTAGATTTATTCCAAATGAATGAGAATAGGGAATCTAGTCCAGAAGAACGAAGACAGGAGTTGGTCCAGAAGGCAGAAGGGAATCAGGATGTTGAAATACAGTTTGATAAATTAAATTTAGGAAAATCAGCTTCATCAGCGATAGGGAGTCTTGTTGCAAATAACAATTTCAGTAATAGTCATAACAATGTAGTTGGTAAATTAGATACATTTCCCCTATCTTCTCTTCCAGTAAATGAAACCGCTAACAACTTTAGTACACACCCTGTGACACATGAATCAGTTTAGCGTACAAAGGCCATACCAGTCTATAAGTGGGGACTAAAATTTGACGGACAAAGTCAAAGTATAGGAGCTTTCCTTCAGAGAGCAGAAGAGTTGCGGAGAGCTAGAGGTGTTACAACGGTAGAGCTCTTTGACTCAGCAGTAGATTTATTCTCAGGCCAAGCACTTGTATGGTACCGTTCTACAATTGGTAGAATCTTAACGTGGGAGTCCTTATGCAGTGAGATGAAAATAGTTTTTCAATCCCCTGATCATGATATTCGATTACAACAGGAAATTTTCAACCGAGTACAGGGTGAGACCGAGTCGATTGACTTATTTATTGCGTCAATGGAAGGTTTGTACGGGAGATTAGCAACACATGTTCCTGAAGAGGTTAGGTTAAAGCAAATTTTCCATAATCTTCATCCGCAACTTCAAGATCGTTTGGCACTAGTTGACTTCACGTCCATCGAACAGTTATGTAAATTAGGGAGAAAAGGTGAGGCCGGTCGGTTTCGATCAACTATCCCACGTGGAACTTCAAAACATTTAGCTGCATTAGAGCCCGATCTAGCGTTTGAATCCATACGACGCAGAACAACCCCATTCGCCACCATAGAAACTACCCCAAAGAAGGAAATAAGAACAACTTGTTGGAATTGTGAAGAAGTAGGTCATCGACACAATACTTGCCAAAAGGAAAGACGTAAATTTTGCTATGGTTGTGGGACACCTAATGTATTCCGAAACTCATGTAAGAGATGTTCAAAATATTCAAGTAACGCTAATGATCCAAAAAACGTGTAATGCCGGAGGGCGATCAGGAAATTTGTATCGACCCTCCTAATAATAACAAACAAACCATAATACCAGTCAATTATTTGTTAAAATCTAAAGAACAGGACCCGAGACCTTACTTAGATATTAGAATATTTGGCAAATCATTTCGTGCATTATTAGATTCCGGTGCATCACAAACTATTTTAGGCGAAGACGCTCTTTGGATTTTAGATAGGTTTCCTGCTAAATTAATTGATACACCCAATCATTTTGTAGAAACAGCTGACAGACAAACACATGTTGTAAAAGGACTTTTAAATTTACCGATTACCTTAGAAGGGAGAACTAAGAACTTACCTGTACTCGTTGTACCATCACTTAAGCAATCTATCATACTAGGAGTAGATTTTTGGGACGCAATGCACATTGTAACTGACTTACATGACCGAACTTGGGATTTTTCCTTTGAAAAACATAAAGTTTATTCCTTAGAGTCCAAGGAAGGCTTGTTGTCTAAGAGTAACCTTTCGGTAGAACAGGAAAAGAAATTGATTTGCTTAGTTGAAAAACATTTTCCTGAGTGTGAAGACCAGACGATAGGTAGGACTGACCTTGTCATGCACACTATTGATACAGGTGATGCTAAACCCATCAAACAACGATATTACACCATGTTCCCTGCTAGGCAAAAATTAGTTGAAGAGGAATTGGACAAAATATTAGAATTAGGAATTGTCGAACCATCAAAAAGCCCATGGTCATCACCCATAGTTTTATTAGACAAACCCGATGGAAGTAAACGATGTTGCATAAATTTTAAAGCTTTAAATGCAGTCACAAAACTTGATGCGTATCCTTTACCTAAAGTCACTCATATCCTAGATAGACTTAGAGATGCTCGATACCTTTCTTCATTAGATATTAAATCTGCATTTTGGCAAATCCCTCTCGACCCTTCATCGAAAGAAAAAACTGCATTTACTGTACCAGCACGAGGATTGTATCACTTTAACGCTATGCCTTTTGGTTTACACAATGCTCCTGCGACATGGCAAAGATTTATCGATACCGTACTTGGACCGGAATTAGAAGTAAACGTATTTGTTTATCTTGACGACATTGTAATAGTTAGCTCTGATTTTGAAAAACTCTTAGAAGTTTTAGACAGGGTATTGAAAAGGTTAAAAGATGCTAAACTGACCCTTAATAAAGCTAAATGTAAATTTTGTAGACCTGAACTCAAATACCTAGGGTATCTAGTTGACAGTAACGGCCTAAGAGTAGATCCTGAGAAAGTAGAGTCCATCTTAAAGATACCTACTCCCAAAAATGTGAAAGAGGTTAGGCAGTTTGTAGGAACAGCAAGTTGGTATCGTAGATTCATCCCAGAATTTTCTACTAGATTGTATCCTTTGACCACCATGCTGAAGAAAGGAAAGAAGTTTGTATGGAACGAAGAAGTACAGAAATCATTTGATGATATTAGAAGTTGTCTAATAAAATCACCCATCTTAACCTGCCCTAACTTTGATAAACCGTTTACTATCGCCTGCGACGCATCTGCAGTAGGTTTGGGCAGTGTCCTCACTCAAGAATTGGAAAATGGAGAAGTAGTTATTGCCTACGCCAGTCGCACACTTACTCGAGGTATTCAGCTACTGAAAGAGAGTGTTTAGCCGTCATTTGGGCTATAGAAAGGTTTCGACCCTATGTAGAAGGTACAAGTTTTACAGTTATTACCGATCATTATAGTCTACTGTGGTTGTTCAACCTAAAAGATCCTCAGGGACGACTAGCAAGATGGTCTTTAAGATTACAGCCTTACGATTTTAAATTAATTCATAGAAAAGGAAAGGAGCACGTAGTCCCTGACATGTTGTCACGATTGCCTCACGGAGAAGAAGAAGGAGAAACGCAAGTTATAGATACGGTGTATCAACTGAAGAACGTCACTGGTCAAGAAGTCGAAGATAAATGGTACAAGAAAATGATTAAAACTGTGGAAGAAACGCCTGTTAATTATCCTCTTTGGAGAGTTGAGAAAGGAACACTTTGGAAACTGGTATTGGACAAAAACGAGACATCAAATGGAGAAACCTGTTGGAAGGAAGTAGTACCTAAAGAAAGAAGATCTGATATCCTATCAGAATATCACGATGCAAAAACAGTTGGTCATCTAGGAGTTTTCAAGACATTTAAAAGGATTCAACAACTATACTACTGGCCTAAAATTAGATCAGATATTGCCAGATACATAAGAAACTGTACGGTATGCCAACACACTAAATACGATCAAGATAAACCAGCTGGGTTTCTGGGAGCCCGTAGAAGTTGTGATACACCTTGGACAATGTTAAGTGCCGACTTAATGGGACCATTCCCCAGGTCTACTAAAGGATTTAAGTACCTTTTAGTCGTTACTGACACATTTACAAAGTTTACTTTGTTTTTCCCCATGAGAGCAGCGACAGCAGTAACTGTAGCGCGACATCTTGTAAATGATGTATTTATGATGTATGGTGTACCTCAATATACAATATGCGACAATGGATCTGAGTTTATTGGATCAAGTGTTAAGAAGATTGCGGAGGAATATCAGGTAAAGATTTTGTTGAATGCCAGTAGACATCCACAAGCTAATCCCACCGAGAGGACAAACAGGATAATCATTAGTATGTTAAGGGCATACATTACAGAAAACCATCGATTATGGGATCAAGATTTACCCCAACTTGGATTTGCATTGCGGTCAGCCGTAAGTGAAACTACAGGGTTCACACCAGCATATCTAACTTTTGGTAGGGAGCTAAATGCTACCGGTAAGGGATTTAACTTACTAAAAGAATGGGAAGAGGTGCCTGAAGCTGTCAATAGGTCTCCACATATAGGAAATCTAAAAAATTTAGTTAAATTATACAATACCGTGAAGAGTAATTTAGAGAAGTCTCATCTGAAGAATGAAAAACATTATAATCTACGGAGAAGAGAATTATCACTTAAAGTAGGAGATTATGTTCTTAAACGAAATTTTGTGCAATCAAACGCAGCCAACTATTTTTCATCAAAACTTGCTCCCAGATTTGTGGGACCCTATCGAATTAAAAATAAGATTTCCCCTGTGGTCTATCAATTAGAAGACACTTCTGGAAAACCCATTGGAAATTGGCATATTTCAGACCTAAAACCATATCTTCATAGTTTGAGAAAATTTCGAGGAAATTTCCTTCAGTTGGGAGGGTATTGTAACTACTTGGATGCTTAGCCAGTGACGTATTTTATTTTGGGACTGATCACCCCAATTTAAAGAACATTATCCCAGCAGAATTGCTAGCTTCTGCAAGTTGGACAAAACTTATTGATGCATCTCATGCTGGTTCGACAATTACCGTTTAAAGATTGAAGGAATTTATCAAAACTCATTAATTGGCATAAATATAATAAATTATATATAAAAGTGCATGTAACTTATTGGCCTTGACAAAATTAAACATTTTCCCAACAACTAACAACAGTTTTAAAGCAATTACACATGTGTAATAAAATTGAAGACTTTCAGAAATGATTCAAATGCAGCAGCTGATAGGAACTATTTTACTGGCGAATTTTTTTGGTTTTGATGTACTACGGCTAATGTTTGGAAGATTTAAAGATTACTACATTGGAAATGCCATCAAGACTAGAAGTGGAACACAAAAACGGGAAGTCCTGACGAGAATCACAACGGATTTGGCACATTAGCATGTGCGAAGAGGTATAGCAGTTGTTTATTATTAAATAATTTATATGTTCCATCATTCGCATATTTCATAACTTTTGAAACACTCTAACTATTTTAAATCCAGCAAAATTGGAGACAGCCTTTGACCTTTTATTCATGTTAGATTAACGAAATTTATTACCAAATGTGGCATAAAGACATAATAAAACATGTCAGTCTTATCATGTTTGTTGATGATTATAGTGAATTATGTTCAAACATTGTCCTAATAACTATATATAACTTGAATGTGTTTTTATTGCATTTAAAAACTATTATACGATTTTAATTGTTAATTAATTTCTTTAAATGTCGGGCCATTCCATGCCAAATCATCCAGGGGCTGACACCCATGGTGTCAGATTTTAATAAAAATTTGTATATATTAAGTGTGTACAAAAATAAGAAAAAATGCAAAGTTTCACCAAATTCCATTAAGTAGTTTCAGAATTATAGTCGTTTAAAGTTTTAGAAAAATGTAATTTCCAATGGCAGTATGAGCGGGAAATCAGCTTGTATGTTTCCACGTTTTTCTAAATAAAATTTATATTTATGTAGCTAGAGGCTTCAAACTTTATGAATTTGTCATAAATTTAATGGAGAATCAGATTATACTATAAGTGTTGGCATTATAACTTTTCATCATTGTTTAAAAAATCGTATAACACAAAAATTATAGTTTTTTTCAAATTGTGACGTTTATGTAATAAACAATCTTTGGCTAAAATCTCTCTCCAGATACCCTAATACAACCATATATCACTGAAAAGAGCATAACATTTCCTTTTAAATGGTGAAATAATATTTGTGGGTTTACGTGTTCTAAAAGTTTTATTACAATGTTAATAAATAAATTTTTGAATAGCGGAAAAGGTATTTTCATTGACAAAGACAGAGTTTGTGGTAAGGATGTTAGAAAGTCAATAATATCTTATAAAATATAGGACTATGGAGCTAAAATCATATGTAATACAATTTGCATGGCATATTTTGTAATAACATAAGGCTTACTGTTGGATATAACACATTTACAACAAATAATTTTGTACAGTATGATGTAATTTTGAATTTAAATGTATACCCTTGTTAGCCTACGTATTACTGGAGAGCTGCATGTCAGTCTCAAAAGGTGAAATAATATTTGCAAGTTGTAGCATTACAAGAGTTTTAATACAATATAAAAATATGAAATGATTTGATGAAGTTTTGGTCTTAATGGATTTCGCTGAGAATTATAATTTTGTTCTTCAAAATTAAGTACAGTCATACCACTGGAGCCATTTAAGTTGTTCAGTTCAGTAATATATTCTAAAAATGGAGATGGTACCTTAAAACATCATTGTGGTACTAGAAACATCATAGTGTTTCATTTCTGATGACCTAAGACACGATGTACCATTTGTCTTCTCTGTCCAAGAAAAAACGATTGATTTAATTAAGCTGACATTTCCATCAGTTGGCAGAGTGGAATACATTACTGATGGGTGCAGTGCACAGTATAAAAATTTCAATACCATGATGAATTTGTCATGAAAAAATGTTCAACTTAAAGGAAGTCATGGAAAATTTTCATGGAAGTTATGGAAGGTCTTTTCATGCAACAAGTCATGGAAAAACTGTATGTGACGGAATCGGGGGCAAGACAAAAGAACTAATACAGAGAAACCTCCAAAGTTCAAAAGCAAGTGAACGGATTGTAAATGCTTGGCAAATGTTCACACTTTGTCATAATCTGTTTTCAAAAATAAAATTTTTCTTTTTGAGTGAAGAAGATATTGAAAATATCAGAATAACCCAAAGTAGTCGTTTTGAATCTGGGCAAAGCATAACTGGAACAAGAAGTTTTAATTTTTTTCCAGCCTGCATCGTCAGAAGAAATCATAGCAAAAAGAGTGAGCTCAGGCTCTGTTATCTGTTTAACACTTTCGCTGCTGCAAACATGTTTAAACATGAAATTTGCATAAGTTTCTATGTTAAGAAAAAAAACCGATCGGGGCCCACAGCAGCCAACGTGTTAAGAAAAAACATGTTTAACCCATCAGGACCAATGATTGAACCTAACCTCCGTTCCTTTGTTGCCTGGGTTTATGAAAGCAACTGGTGGATTGGAATGGTTCAGCAAATTAATGAGGAAGAAGGGAATTATAATATCCTCTTTATGCAATCCTCATGGTACAGCTGAAAACTTTTATTGGCCTCAAAAAGAAGAAAACTGTCCCGTACCACCACCTCATCTCCTTTGTAAAGTAAAACCTCCAGTGGTAACGTCACAATGGGATTGAACTTGTAAGATTGATTCTGACTCTCAAAAATAAATTAACACAGCCTGGGACAACTTTAAAATATCACTATAGACGGTCATCAGTTTTAAGTTTCAGTGATTGTGTTTACTTACATTTCAAGTTACTTTCGAACCAAGCCAAGACCTTTAAAAACTATTTAACAATTTTTAACTTTTAACACAATTTGAAGATATACTATCATTTTGTACAACAGAAGAATTTTCCCACGAAAATCTGGATAAGAAGTAAGTAAACCAGTGCGGTAACTAAATGAAATGTAAATATTGTATATTTTGTGTAGGTATCATAAATTCACGAGGTTGTTTAATGTAAGCTAAATCAGTACACCCTCAGTATTGAGGTAAAAAAGGAGCACTTAAGCCATGTCATTTCATATTTTTATATTGTATTAAAACTCTTGTAATGCTACAACTTGCAAATATTATTTCACCTTTTGAGACTGACATGCAGCTCTCCAGTAATACGTAGGCTAACAAGGGTATACATTTAAATTCAAAATTACATCATACTGTACAAAATTATTTGTTGTAAATGTGTTATATCCAACAGTAAGCCTTATGTTATTACAAAATATGACATGCAAATTGTATTACATATGATTTTAGCTCCATAGTCCTATATTTTATAAGATATTATTGACTTTCTAACATCCTTACCACAAACTCTGTCTTTGTCAATGAAAATACCTTTTCCGCTATTCAAAAATTTATTTATTAACTTTACATTGTAATAAAACTTTTAGAACACGTAAACCCACAAATATTATTTCACCATTTAAAAGGAAATGTTATGCTCTTTTCAGTGATATATGGTTGTATTAGGGTATCTGGAGAGAGATTTTAGCCAAAGATTGTTTTTTACATAAACGTCACAATTTGAAAAAAACTATAATATTTGTGTTATACGATTTTTTAAACAATGATGAAAAGTTATAATGCCAACACTTATAGTATAATCTGATTCTCCATTAAATTTATGACAAATTCATAAAGTTTGAAGCCTCTAGCTACATAAATATAAATTTTATTTAGAAAAACGTGGAAACATACAAGCTGATTTCCCGCTCATACTGCCATTGGAAATTACATTTTTCTAAAACTTTAAACGACTATAATTCTGAAACTACTTAATGGAATTTGGTGAAACTTTGCATTTTTTCTTATTTTTGTACACACTTAATGTATACAAAGTTTCATAAAAATCTGAGAACTTGGGTGTCAAATTGTAATTTGGCTGGATGATTTGAAATGGAATGGCCCTGTCATGTAAGTTATGTAAAACAACTGAATTAACGTTATTACTGGTTATTATGTCCTATGAAAACTGTGTGTACGTATATTATGTGACGAATTGTATCAGGAGTGTTTTGTTGAATGTAAGATACATAGTTAGAACCAATCCTATTATAAGATTAAATTACAAGACTTTCTTTGTACCACCATCCTTGGACCATGTTCCTGTTGATCGCCCGCTAGACTGAGGACACCCTCTAAAACAGTGGCTAAAACTTCCAGACGGTAAATCTCCTTCTTCGTGGTGAGTGACGAAAATTGTATAATAAATACCCCCCGTCGCAGCAAACCTGCGTACTCAGCGAATTTCCAATGCATTGATATGTTTCTCACTAGTACATAAAGCCACTCACCAAGTTTGACAAAAATACATTCATAAATAAGTGATTTATTAAATTTTATTTATTCCCCATAAGAATAACATTAGGACTGAGTACGCAGGTTTGCTGCAACGAGGAAGATAAGAAATGAGTTTTTATGCAATTATCAATATAACTGAACCAGGTGAAGCTACTTACCATGTTTTATTAATTTATGTTCATAATTAAGGGAGATATAAAACGTTACTTATTCTCCATAAGAATAACATTAGGGCTGAGTATGCAGGTTAGCTGCTACGGGGACAATCAACAAAACATTTATTTTTTGTGCAATTATCAATATACCAGTACAACATGAAGCCACATACCAAATTTCATCTATATACATTCATAAATAATCAAGATATCAAATTTTATTTATTCTCCATAAGGATAACATTGGACAACGTACTGTGTTTAGCACTTTGAATATCTCTGCAACGGTTTGACGTAGAATCACAATTTAAACACCAAAATGATTGTTTTGTGGAGCTGAAGTGATTGGTAAAAGAAAATGTGAAGTTTAAAGTAAAATTAACTGAGGAAAAGCCAAAAACCTTTTTCCCATAAGATTAACATGGGAGATTTTTTGAGCATGTTTTTTGGATTTTTTCCGCAACCACTTAACCTAGGTTAATAATTCAAAATACCATATTATTTGTGTTTTTAAACTCTATAACATGGTTTAGACCTAAATTAAGTGTTTTAAAAATTTTAGGGTAAAAAATGCAAAAAACTGATTTTTGGAAAATTTAAAACCCCCATAAACCCCCCTTCCCATAGTCCGATTTTTCTGGTTTTCGAACTTAAAGTCATAAATGTCAGTTTACACATTTGAGCCAAATTTCATCGAAATCGGACGTTTTTTACTCAAGTTATCGCATTCACGGACACATATATAGATATATATATATATATATATATATAGATATATATATATATAGATATATATATATATAGATATATATATACATATATATAAATTTGAACGAATAGTGTTTTGGACATCTGGGGACCTCAAAACAAAAAGTTATCATGGTCTCGGGCTTAAGTCTTACCATGAGACCTACGGTAATAGCTTCTTCCCTATAGGGGAAATTCGCTAAAAACTATTACTGGACGATTTTACCTGCATACATCATTCCCATTTATAAACAGTGTTTTATTTAAACATATTCATGAACAAAGTGTTAAAAATAAAACAATAACAAATAAGGATAAAGACATGTAAATACGTAAAGCTTTGTAGTTTCATAATGAATCTGATAGTTGACTTTTGTGATTAATTACTATAACAACTGTTGGATGTTTTAAATATAAATGAATTTGTAAGGTAATAAATTTCGTTCTTTGTTAAATTCAAGAATAATTATTTGTCTCAATCCATCATCTAATTGACAAAAGTAAAATATCTCAATTTAAAAACTGCCATATCAAGTGTCAAAGCATATAGCCCCTTCCAACATAAAAGAAAAACCACCCCAAAACCCTGAGCTAGACTGGAGCCGTTGGAAGGTTACAGGACAACGTACTGTATTTAGCACTTTCAATATCTCTGTAACCAACTGACGTAGATCAATGATCAAAATACCAAATCGTTTGTTTTTTTAAACTTAATTCAATGGTGAAAAATAAATATTGATTTAATAAAATATTAGAGATGTGCGAGTACTCAAAATTTTGAGTTCGAGCCGAGTTTGGCACTGAAACTCGAGGTTTTATTGAAACTCAAAAGTTTTGAGCGAGTTTACTCCCGCCGTTTACCTGCGCTACCACGGGTCGTCCGCGGTCGCGTGTCGTCTGTAAATTCAAATTGAGTGTGAATGCATTTGAGGTGTTAAGAGTTGTGATGTGGATTTTAGTGTTTTATTAATAAATAAATAAGTTGTGGCTTATAAATTTGTGTTACTCTTTCCACCAAAATGGAGGACTAACCAGGACCTTGTGATTGAGTTGTATGAACTCTGACTGTATAAGTGGACCTTTTAGGTTAACCTAACCTTGTCATTATTTAAAGTAAAATATCAAAAACATATCTGTAATGAAATCTAATAGGTAAGCATAAGAAGTTAGTGCTTATTTTTTGTTCCATAATAATTGAAATTGAGTCAATCTATTAATTTTGGGCTCAACTGTCCTTTGGCATTGAGCTGTTTTTAAAGACAAGTGATTTGTTTTGGCCTTGTTTAAGTTTCATTAATGATTTTTTAAATAATGTGTAATATTTTTAAACTCTATTTAAGACATGGCTTCAATTTCAACAATTGATTTGCCAGGCACTTTCAAACATATCTTCATCTTCAACTGATTGTTCTTATTCGGACTATTAGTGTTAAAATCAATGCTATGATATGTTAGTAAAGACATTTTGTGTGGTAAATAAGTAGGCTAATGTTTTACCATGTAATAGGCCTTTTAAATATTTAAAAAGTTTATTTTAACTTATAGGCCTGAATATAATTTTATTTTTTTCATTCATAGAAAGATGAAGCTTAGGCCTAAACATAATATACAAAACATACGATAAATAAACAGGAGGAAATAAAATAAAAAACTGAGATTATTTTTTAATGAAACTGTTAATTAATACCATATAGGCTATTAATACCAAAAGATTAAAATTATTTTATCTTCATGGCAAATGTTATGCAATAACTTCGGTATGATTTATTTTGAGATAAATGTACTTACTTTTTCCAATGAAGCAGGAATTAATTCATTTACTTTACTTACTATTGTTATTTTTAGGTCATAGTGACTAGAAAAGTATATTTTAATAACATTTATAAATGGAACCCTATACACTGTTTTGATCCAATTCAACTCGACCTATGTTTTCTTTTTTTTATTTGTATACTCGACTCGAACTCGAGATTCAAATCTTTTGCCATTTACTTGACTCGACTTAAAAAATCTGTACTCGCACATCTCTATAAAATATTATATGTAAAAAACTCCAAAAATCCATTTTTGGGTTACAAACCCCCCCCCCCCAAAATATCCCTTAGGATGGAGCGATTTGGCTGGTTTTCACAAAGTTAAAGTCATAAATGCTGCTTTACATGTTTGTACCAAATTTAATCAAAATTGGACAATTTTTACGAGCGTTATCGTGCTCACACAGACACACACACACACACACACGCACACACACACACACACACACACACACACACACACACACACGGTGTCTCTGAACTCTCTACCAACCTTTTCAGGTATTATTCCTGGACCATAGACAAGCCAAAATATCATATTCAAAATTTCGAAAACTCATTTCAATGTGGCAGCTGCCTAAAAATTTCAAACTTAAATATCTTAAAAAACGCTCATAGTAAAAAAATTACATTAATTACATTTTATTTAGAGAATTTAATTGCAAATCTAATGACACCAAATTTACGGAAATTGGTTCATAAAGAACGGAGAAAATCCATTTTTAAGATATTGCATTCTTGTCAATATCAACTGTTATCATGTGACATCGCTGCTAGTGAGCCACGTCGATCAGCTGTTTCAAGTATAATTCCACTAAACAGCTGATTGATCAATGTATTGTTAAAATTATTACAGTTTCCTGTTACAATGTGTCTTTTTCCTGTATGTTGCTTATTGTTAATCAGTGCGCTGCTTTTTAATAGTAATCTGTGTTAACGTATTCAGTATTTATATTTATTGATAAATGGCTAATTATAGTGTTGCAGAGTATTGCGATATGCATTTCTATTATGGAGCTGCATTTGGAAATACAAATGAAGCGAGAAGGTTGTATAGCGACTATTTCCCCAATAGACAATGTCCTACTGCCAAAACGTTCACTGCTGTCCACAATCGTCTCCACGCAACTGGTACGTTTCATGTGAGTATGGCAGATACTGGTACTGCGAAGTCGGTGCGTACAGTTGAATTTGAGGAGGAAGTCCTTCGTAAATTTGAATAAAACCCTCGAACAAGTACTCGAGCTGTGGGTAATGAGATGGGGACAGGCAAATACACCGTGTGGAGGGTACTCAATGGAGAGAATTTGTACCCATATCATCTCCAAAAGGTTCATGCCCTTGAACCTCAAGACTATCCAGGTCGGGTAGATTGTTCCAGGTGGTTCCTGCACAAACTGGCGGACGATCCAGATTTCTTGAAATTTCTTGATTTCTTTTTACAGATGAATCCAGTTTTAACCAGGATGGTATTTTCAATACCAGGAACAGCCATGTTTGGGCTCCTGAAAATCCCCACGAAACTGTTATTTCCAGCAAGCAACACCGTTTCTCAGTTAATGTTTGGGCTGGAGTTTTTGGGGATAATTTAATTGGCCCCTACATTCTCCCAAATAGGTTGAATTCCCCCACCTATCTTGTGTTCCTGAGGGACATACTCCGAGAACTTCTGGAGAACGTCCCCTTGGCAGACTTGCAGAACATGTGGCTGCAACATGATGGTGCTCCTGCACACTTTGGGCAAATTGTAAGAGATTTCCTCAACCAAAATTACAATCAGCAGTGGATTGGTCGCAGGGGACCGGTGTCGTGGCCTCCGCGATCACCTGATCTTACTCCCCTAGATTTCTACGTTTGGGGGAGAATGAAGGAACTTGTTTATTCAACACCTGTGGAAAATGAACTGGACCTGATCGGCAGAATTGTAGAGGCGGCTGCGGTCATCCAAGAGAAAAATGAATTTGAAGCTGTCCGGCAGTCCATGACATCTAGGTTCACGATGTGCAATCGACTTGGCGGTGGGCATATTGAACATCGTTTGTAAATACTGTAGACTTGTAGTCATATCTCATGTAAATAAATCAATTTTTTTTGTAATTTTAACACATTTTTGATATTTTATGTTTTATTTGAAGCATTAGTGAACCCTGGGATTAATGCAATTTTTTACTATGAGCGTTTTTTAAGATATTTACGTTTGAAATTTTTAGGCAGCTGCCACATTGAAATTAATGATTGTAAAAAAATTTTTTTTTTTCTGTAATTAGGTATTTAGGAAATAAAGCTAAATACCAAATTTCATTTAATTATAACTAGCCGTTCTCAAATTAAAATTTCCTATGTGAAACAAACAAAATGGCAGCTATACGAGTAACTTTTGAGTTTTCGAAATTTTGAATATGATATTTTGGCTTGTCTATGGTCCAGGAATAATACCTGAAAAGGTTGGTAGAGAGAGCAGAGACACCCTGTATATTACAGTTTTGAACGGATAGTGTTTTTGGCATCTGGTACCTCAAAACGAAAAATTATCATGTTCCTGGGCCTAGATCTTACCATGCCGATTACAGTAATAGCTTCTTCCCTATCGGGGAAATTCGCTAAAATCGGCCGAAAAGACGATCGGACCGCGTAATATCGGCCGTAAATGACAACGGAAATCATAATACTGGCAAAAAATTACGACTGGTTCACGAAATGCCGAAAATTATGACAGTATACATAATATTGGCAAAAGTGGCGGGTTAATATCGGCGTAACTAAGGATTTCATCATGTAATATTGATTATAAGCGATGTCTGGACCAGGTGATATTAGCCAAAGACAACCGGACCGTGTTTTATCGGCCGGAAACGAATGTCAAACAGTATTTTGTTTGTAAATACATAATCCAGTTTGATTGTCCTGGCCAAAACTTTGTATTGCTACTCATAAATTAGTTTGAAACTATAAACCATGTTTAGATTATCACATATGGAGTGGTATCCAAATCCCATAACACTATTTGAAACTATACCAACTGATGGCAAATACTCGCTCGAAAATAATTGGTACTACTCGACCTGACTCGACTCGATTAAAAAAAACACAACTCGCACACCCCTACTACATGACAATCAAATAAAATTGTTACCAGTTCCACTGATGTTGAACGTTGGATTTTCCTCAACAGATGCGTGTACAATCCAGATGAGAAATCAGTGGGATCATATGATGGGATCGATGGCAAAGACACCAAAGCGGTTGTTACATTTGAATCCATCTGGAAAATTTCATGTACAAGTAATAAATAACCTAATAATATTTCTAACAGCTGCTTGATAAATGAAAATATTAAATGATCATTAAAGTATCGGTTGCTGTACAAAGCCAAACATTGCACCCACGGGTGCAGCAGCCAGTTCAAGTTTGCAACTCTTTATGCACCAACATTTAAAAATACCCTCGTCGCAGCAAAACTGAATTCTAAGCAAATTTCCAATGAATATATTTGTCGTAATACCGCATAAAGCCGCTGACCAAGTTTCATTAATATGCATTCGTAAATAAGTGGTATATGCTATTTTAATTATTCTCCATGAGATTAACATGGCAGCTGAGTTTGCAGGTTTGCTGCAACAAGGGACACAAAATATGGGTTTTATGCAAATATGAATATAAGTCAATTAGGTGAAGCCACATACCCAGTTTAACCAATATACAATCATAAATAAGCAATATATGCCATTTTAATTATTCTCCATAAGAATAACATGGGAGCTGAGTATGCAGGTTTGCTGTAACAAGGAACACAACAAATGGGTTTTTATGCACTTTTTTATAACTCAACTAGGTGAAGCCACATACCAAGTTTTATTAATTGATGTTCATAATTAAGGGATAATGTCATATTTTACTTATTCTCCATGAGAATATCATGGGGGCTGAGTACGTAAGTTTACTGCTACAGGAACTATGGGTAAAATTTGTTGTGTAAATAACAATAGACCACAACCACATGAAGCCACATACCAAATTTGGTCGGTATAGGTTAATAAAAAAGCGAGATATGAAATTATTCTTATTCTCCAGAAGAATAACCTTGGACAACGTACTTTGTTCAGCATTTGCAATATCTCTGGAACCAATTAATGTAGAGCAATGATCAAAACGCCAAATTTTGTGTCTTTTTAACCTGAATTGTTTAATGATGAAAACTAAAATTTGGGTTTTTCAAAAATTATATGTAAAGAATCAAAAAAAAACATTTTTTGGGTACAAACCCCCCCCCAAAAAAAATGCCCCAAGATGTGAGCCTTGGGGTAATCCGATTTTTACACTTAGTAAATTTGATTGATACTTTAGAATTTATGTGGTTTTAGTTAAATATCGTATTTCTACAAACTGCTTCGTATTGATAGTTTGTATGATATGACTGTTCTCCGATTGATCTAAAGGTATGACTGGCTTGCGCTATCAGTTATCTTTCTGCGTAATGTCAACTCCATTAGTTTAGTAGTAGGTGCGAGATGGTTAAAATAAGTATTATAAAGGTCAGGGAGGCCTAAACAATTTGCTGAACGAAGTTTGATACAATACCGTTTAAACTCTGCCTTATTGCACATAATCTTATCCAGCATAAGGGGAACCACCATGCAATATTTCAACTTCATAGTGTGGTTTTTGAAATAAAGTGATCACTAATTTGTCAGTGAGTGAGTGGTATTTGACAAATTTATATATCAAATGAAAAATCATGAGGACATTGTTCTTTTGTCCGTAAATCAAACTTTCAATAGTGCCCGTTAAACATATTAGTTCCCATAGTATATTCAGTAAACTATGTTTGCTGATTTCCACTTTTCACACAAAACAAAATGTTATAAATCCAAATCCACTAAATAACTGGATGGCAAGGAACTTGTTAAGGAAGCAAGTAATGGAACTCCCGACAGTAATGAACATATATATATTCTCTATATTTTTGAGTTATTTTAACACTCACATTGTAATTTTCATACTTAAAATATTAGTCCCAGTGATTTTGGAATGAATTTCATGTACAGCCATTGAAATAAACATAGTAACTATTTTGGGGAAAAGAAAAAGGAAGTTATGGAATTAATCATTTTGGACCTCATAATTTTGAATCCTAAATTTCCGCTTAAATGTAAGTGCTTTCAATTTGTTATACAACTGCCAAAATAATATTGATTAAATCACTTTAAAGTAACTCTAGATATATATGTAACACACATCTCTGTGGAAACTACTTTTTTGGATTTATAGACAACCAAAATAAATATTTCCTGTAAACCCTCCAATTTAAAAATAATGTTTTCTTTAGTGTTTAGGGAGGAAAAGTATAAATGAAAACTGTGGCAATTTATTACCTTTTATGCCAGATAATTTTTAAACGATGCATGCTCTCAAAGATATCCCAGCAATCTTTTAAGATTATCAATTTTCCCACCCAGAAGCCTCACCACTACTGGTTTGGATTTGTACTTACCTCAGGTGTAATTAAAGTTTCCAAACTTTTAGAGTCCTCTGGGACAGGATAGACCATTTCAGCAGATACTAGCTCCTTTGCTAGCAAAAACCCCGCACCTGTCAACATGTCAGAACAGATAACACCAACAAAGCAGCTCTCCTGTTTCAATGTTTTATAATAAACTAGGCCTGATTGTACCAAGAAAATCTCTGTGATCAAAAAGTTGTATGTACTGCATTCTGTAGATACCTCATGAACATTTATGACTAATAATCATTATCATAATAATACTTACTCCATGGAAATCTTAACAATGTATTGGAATATACAAAAACTAGCTTTATAGACAAATCTGTTAACCTAGTAAGGTAGACCTGACCCACTGGCAGGGTTTATGGCCCATCGGAATCCATCGGCATATGATTATCGGGATCCATTCCGGCATTTGTCTAAGTGAGATGAGAAGTGGTACAGTCAGGGAACAAGGGCCCACACCACCATGCTTGCCCAAGGGCCCGTGAAAGCTGAGTATGGCCATAGGTACACTCATCTCAGAATGGCGGCCTAGGATGAGATCGAGTCCTCCCGAATGTGAGGTGCAGTTGCAATTTTTATATTGTATTTGATTGTTCAAACATTTAACACATAGTGACAGTTACATGTTTAACTAACCACATGACTAAATACAAGTCCAATCTCCTTTAGGTAATTCAAATTCAAATTCAAATTCAAATTTCTTTATTGTTCGAAACATGTAATTACATGCATAAACATTGTCAAAGGTTCTTAATCTATTTCACAGTGCATATTTATATACATTTTTCAGTCACAGTAAAAGTCAAATTAGGCCTAAATATCAACACAATATATTTACATGAAATATCTACAGAAAAAAATTTACAAAGTACACGCGATTTATATTTCTACAATTGTAAATCATAAGGACACTTCATGATTAAATATCTCTTGAGTTCTGTCCTAAACGTATTTCCATCTAAGATTTTTATGTGTTGAGGAAGTGAATTAAAAAATATTGCACCTTTAACATAAGGACTATTTTCTGTTGTTTTGAATTTTCTATTGACTCTATAAAAATCAAATTTTCTCCTTGTATTATGAGCATGGACATCACTATTTTTACAAATATATTTATTATCCAGTTTCAACAGCATTATAACTTGAAAAATATACAAAGCATAAACTGTCAAAACATTAAATTCAATAAATATATTTTTACATGATGTTCTAGGCTTCACCTTAGCTAGTAATCTTAAGGATTTTTTCTGGAGGATAAAAACTCTGTCCATGTGTGTTTTGGCTGCACTTCCCCATAACAGTAGGCCATAAGAAAGATAAGGGTACACTAGGCCATAGTAAACTTTCATTAACATATCAGGATGAAGATAGGAGTTAATTCTTCGTAATAAAAATAGGCTAGGTGATATTTTTTTACAAAAATAGTCAATATGTACTTCCCAAGAAAATTTGGTGTCAATATTAATACCAAGAAATTTACAAGATGCGACAGATTTAACACTAAAATCATTGCTATTTACAACAAACTCCTCATTTACACGACTTGGGCTAAAAAACACTAGTTGGGTTTTATCTATATTAAGCAACAAATTATTTTCTTGAAAATAAAGTTTGGACTCATTGATAAACGTGAGAACTTTATCTTTCAAAGCGGGATAGTCTTTCGCCCAGCAAAGACCAGATGTATCATCTGCATACATACTAAGGAAAAAACTATTTAATCATTTAACTTTAAAGGTGCAGCGCTGAGAGATGTTTGAAAACGTTCGTTCTGAACTTTACTATATGTAGGAATAGGAATCATAACTAAAATATCAATACTTTAAGTGGTGGGATGTTGTTGATGAGATAACTCTTTCAAACTTGGTCCTTCATATTTATCTTTTGTTTACATTTACATACGGTATGCATTTCACAATTATTATTTTTAATAAAGATTTATGGTAAAAGACAAACTTAAAGTAGGTAGTTTATATTTACAATTCCGAGTTATATAAATATCAATTTTATAACAGAAAACTTATAAAATTTTGAAACAATGATCAATATTTTGTACATCACATTGAGTCTAAATCTTATATTTACTTTCTATATCTACATAAGAATTTCAAAATCAAAGTATAGTTAAATCTCTAAAATTTGTATCAGCAAACAATATTTAATGGTCAGTGGGCCAACTAAATTTCATACATGCAAGTGACCAGCTGTGCTGCCTGCTACTTTTCACGCCAAGAAACTTACATAATCACATTTATAAGAATTATTGAGCCATTTTTGAGATCATAGTAGCAACCAAGCAAGCAAACCATACCTTAAGGGCATAGAATAAAAAGTTTGTTTTCAAACATATTTAACAAGAACATAGCAAGTTGATTACCTGTGCAAGTTTGTTTAGTTTTCAAAATCAGGTGAACGAGCGGAGTTCTTGAGCACAGCAGCTAGTTAAATTAATAATATAAAATTGGAAAAAAGAAACTAAATATTTTATCAAGTATTATCAGTCACTTTATAAAGATTTTCTAGTAAAGACTCATCATCATTATGAAAAGTATGGCAACAATTTCTTTTGTTTTCAACAAATTTTATTCGGTTCTACTAGCACGAATGATGCTCCTAACAATTAACGATAGATCCTACATTGACCATCCAATAAGGAGGAAGAGGAAGGCGAAAAAGAAAGAGATAATAAGAAATAAACAACGGTCAGGTTTTCTCACATGGGCTAAATAAACTCCTGATTCTGACTCATTTAAATGTAATGGTACAACTGTCTCATATTTAGAGAGATGGCTTTTGTACTAAAGTATCCAAAGTCGGTTATATTGTCTAACTTCTTAAAACATGCATGCAATTTTAATTTTGTGACATATCTCACTTACCAGGCATTAGCAGCATAAATCTTACAGGTTGGTTCTTCTTTTCATATTTTGTTATAAGGTACTCATCACTCATTCCTAGCTTGTTGCAAAGGTCTAAAAAATACTGCAAAAAGTTGTCTAAACTAGTTTGATTACATTTAAAATTTAATAAAAGTGAAGATTGCCGTAACAACTATAGCTAAGTATTTGATCTATACTAATAAGGTAGTTGTGCGTGTGTAAGCCCCAGATGATTTCGAAAACGGCACCTCAAAACTGCTCCCAGGCAATTCCATTTTGTAGAGGACCAAAAAATTGAGATATTTTTTTTCTTTCACCCTAGACCTCAGGGCTGCGCCGCAGTGGCACCAAAAGCTGCCATGTTATTCTTATGGAGAAAAGGTTTTTCCTAGATAGCTCAAAAACGGCTCTTCAAATCTGCTCCCGGGCCTTATCATGTTGTTGGGGGACTAAAAGACTTCAGCTAATTGTTTTTATGACCTCAGGACTCTGCCCCACTGGCTTGTTCTATCAATTTCAGACGTCCAATTTGGACTTATGATGGTTCTTTGAATTTGATTTACAAAGCCGCATGTCTTGAATGATGCCCCAACACTGAATACGTTGCCCCCCCACCAACCTTAGGGCTCCACCCCCTGGCAAAATTGTCATGTTGTTTGGAGATTATTGCGGACATTTTCCATCACTGATTAGTAAAAACAAGTTAGATATGTTAAATATTATATATTGTATATTTTAAACAAAGAAAAAGTTGTCATGTTATTCTTTACATTTTTTGCATTATTTCAGCCACTGATCTATAACGTTTGGGTAGTTTTTTTTATGACCCCAACCTTAGAGCTCCGCCCCAGTGGCTAAAACATTGCCATGTTATTCTTATGGAAAAAGAGCACGCCAGGTTATTGCAGAAGAGGCTCCTGTACCATATTAGGTTGTTCGGGGAAATAAAAAACTTCGGATGCTTTTTCCCCAACCTCAGGTCTCCGCCTCTCTGTCTTCTTCTAATACTTCCCAACACCCACTATTTACATGTGATGGTTCTTTGGAATTGTTTTACAAAGCTGCATGTCTTGAATGATGCCCCAACACCGGATATGTCTTCCCCCTCCCACCAAATTTAGGGTTCCGCCTCCTGGCAAAATTGTCATGTTATTCTTTACAATTTTAAGCATGATTTCAGCCAATTGTCATTGATTTATAACATTTAGGTGATTTTTATTACCCCAGTCTGAGAGCTCTGCCTATAGAACTATATATATGGAATGCCGAGTCAATGCAGCTCGGAGCGAGCCGGCAGCCGTGCTGCTCCCCCCACCACTAGTCAGTGGTTGCCCCAGCACAGACCCATATAAACCCTATACTCACAACCGTGAGCCGTGTTAGCAATGCTTATTTGCTTGTTTTTGAGTGTGAATTGTAAAGTTTTATTTGCTTGTTTTTGAGTGTAAATTGTAATGTTTTAAGATTTAAGGTAACGCTCATGAAAAAGGGATATTTGTTTAAATGTATTTCTTTATAATGATATTTATTTGTAAACAGATGTTTGTAAATTACAAGAATATTACATTAGATACAGTAAACCATTGCAAATTATTAGACATATGAACTAAAATTTGTTAACCTTTTAGCTTTGATTTGTTTATCACAATATTCTTTTATCTTGGTATAACAAAACACATAGTTTTGAAAAACAAAATCCTGTTAATTTAATCCTATACTCTAATTTGAGCTATGTCTGTTTGTTTGCAAAATTTATCTTGAGATTGTGCGGATTTTGCTGAAAGTTTAGGATTAGAGGCTTTTGGGTCTAAAAACTCGTTTGGTGAATTCAAATACAATCGCCGGGCATCCAGCGGTTGGCAATCCTAGAGTTAAGGAAAAGCACCTTGAGGAGCCGAGCTTTGCTCGGGGAAGGCCAGTCAGTTTGTTTAGATGACTGGGAGTAATATTTCAACACTTCCCCCACCTCATTATCATATTTGTATTGCTCATTTGCCTCTTTTCTGAATTTTTAAGATCAATCCAGTTGTTATTTATAGCTCAATGTTCCTTTGAACTATTTTGGACATCACCACTCTATATATATATATATATATATATATATATATATATATATATATATATAATAATAATAATATATATTTATTATTTTTAATAATGATTTTTAAAATAATATATATATATATATATATATACAATCTTCACTCAACAGTTTTAATCACGGCTCTCCGGAATCCACATGTTAACAATTATAAACGAGTTCGCACGCAGCACGCTGACGTGAGGGAAGTGAATTTCCACATAAAAACTTGTAAAACTCAAAAACAGTGTAAAAACATACATTTGACCAATTTTTATTGAAATCTGAAAACATTGATTTTTTGGCTGTTCTGATAATCCTGGTTTCATTTACATGCAAAGCTGGGAATACAATTTTGCGCATTATAAGGTTAGGAGAAGGTCCAGACAGGCTTGAAAGTAGGCGTGAGGTTGCTGAGGATGATAAAAGTACTCTAACAAAGGAATAACAAGCTTTTCTAGCGTAAAACCCCCATAAGACAACGTACTGCGTTTAGTCGATACACATTTTCTTTAATAACTCGGTAAATATTTATGCTAGAATGACGAGAGAGGGCTTAAAACTTTTGCCTCACTAATTCCCATCTTTTTACATGCATTGATTTTATATCTGGGGCTTTTATCACCCTTTTTGGGCCCAAAAACTCAAAATTTGAAAGATTAATCCCCAAAAAAAGGGGTTTAGAGTTTTTCGATTGTTTTGCCCAACGAACTTGTCTAACTGATTACAGAAAGGAACATCCCTACCAAATTTGAAGTAAATCGGACAAAAAATGCGACCGCTAGAGTGCAAACATATATATAAAATTTTGAACGACCCCCCAAAACGTGTTCAGGGGGTCACGTTAGGAACTTCTATGGTGGTCCCGGGCTTAAGTTTCACCGTGCGGGTCATGCTAATAGTTCACTTTCCAAAGGAAATTTACTAACAACACGAGTATTACTTTGATAGATCCCCCTGGTTGATTATGAACAGCTGTTACAATTCTTTTGTTTTGATTTTAAACTCCATAAGCCCAATGTTATTTTGTTTACTTTTCATTTTCAATTTTTACACTATTTGATTTTTCCTGGGGATGAGACCTTTCTCGGACTTATTTTTTCCCCAGAAATTAGTTATATCCAATCTCTGAAGGAAATCGTTGGTGCCGTTTTTGAGTTCAGAGTTGCAAGCAAGCACGGACACACGCAAATCTTACTCATATTAGAGTATAGGATATCTACACTAACAGTGGTAGCCCAGTTGACTGTGAAAAAGGCTCCTCACAACTACTCACACACCACACGCCATACCATGTTGTAAGGGACCAACAATATTTTGAATACGTTTCCTTCTCCCCAAGTCTCAGGGCTCCATTCTAATGGCCTCAAAAGTGTCCATGTTATAATACTTATGGAGAAAACACGATATCTAAAAGGCTCGAAAACAGCCCCTCAGACCTGTTTCTGGACCGTACCACGTTGTTAGTATATAAGTTTTCCAGCCTTAGGACTCCGTTCCAGAGGCCTTAACAAGTTGTGCAAAAATATGTTATGGCAAAAATATTGATCTTGGAGCGACAAAAGGCGCTTAGTCTAGGTACTTATTTCAGAATATACTTCAGTAGTGTTACATAAAACAGAACAGTTGATAATGGTGTCAACTGCCTTCTTCATCGTCAATACTGGAATACGGGACTTACTTTCCTGTCACACTGACTACAGATATGTACATAGAACGTATCCAGCAAAGCTAAGGATGAACCGTGTTACAGAAGAGTTGTACAGAATTGATAAAACTGACTTGCCAGGACTGGGATTCGAACCCATGACAAGGCCGCTGCCATGTTTTCAAGTTATACCAGCGACGCACTCGCTGTATAGTTAAACTAGATCTATCCTAAAAAAATTGAAGCGAAATACTGTACTATCATTAATACATTTGAATTGAGAGTAAGTTCCTCATTTTCTTCAGGTTTTAAATGATTCTGCCACTGACAAGGCATTAGCAATACTGGATCTCCAAACATGTGAGTCTCACAAACTCCCTCTGTTGGGAGCCTATGAATCACCTCCAAGACTTCTTCATCTTCAACTGCCTCTTCAGCAGATCCTAGTCCAAAAAAAAAATATATTTCTCAAATATAGTTCAAATGACTCATAAATGATAATATATCGATATTTGATTATTAGTAAAATTAACTCAGCATAAGCACATTCAACTTATCTCAGCAAGAAAAATTGAGTGAATAAATTCCATGGCGTGTCCTTATTCTATTTCCCTATTCATCAATTATATTAAAAATTTCTCTTGATACTATATTAATCTCTGATGACAGAACTATAACACACTCGCATAATCTTATAATCGCATGAAGGTAAGGGCTGTCTTATAAAACCCTTCGCAAGAACAGTTAAAAATGTGTCAAATTCTTACCCTCACCTAACATTATTTAATGTCATCATTAAAATTCTTTGTTATTTCTAAATTTATTTTTGATCTCATTGCATGTTCTGCCCAAAAAGGGATACAAATCTCACAATTTTAATCACAATGTATACATTACTCTATAAGCAGGGACACCCCATGTTATTTTATTTTAGTTTTGCCCCCCCAAGTTCAGAGAAGAATTTAGCGCTGGCTGTCCCTGCTAATTCACCTTGGTCCCGTGGCACATGCTCCTGTTTACCTTTAAAATGTCAAATAAGTATGTTTGTTTGTAAGCAAACTAATAAATAACAGATTCCTGTCAGTATATTTCAGCCAGCTGTTAGAATTTTAACAATTAACTTATCCGTAAACACTTAAATCCGGTTTGAATAGAGTCAAATATGCGATTGTGACTCTATCTGTTTGGGCGGTGGAGTTTTTCTAGAAATTGTTTTTCCATAAGCGTGTCCCTACTTATAGAGTTATGTAAACATTGTTGCCAGCATGGATCCAGCAGCAAATTACAGGAGGGGCGATTTTTGGCCAGACACCAAGAAATCTGTGAGGGTTTAGAGAGGAGAGGTGTGAAATAACCCCCTATAGTAAAGTCCAAATCAATAGGCGCTTCAAGGTCAAGCTTGAATAAAGTCATATGGCTTTTTATAAACATATTACAGATTTTCCAATTTGTTGAGAGACAAAATCAGAGTTCAAATCATATAAAAATTAAATTCAACTGAATTTTAAAAATAGATATTGAAGTAGAGGTTTAAATTTTAACTTTTAGATGGAGTAAACTTCATTTAGTAAGGTGACAAGGTTCACCTAAGGGGTTAAGAATTGCTTTGCCTAACGTAAACAAACAAAGCAGACTACAGAAATAAATACCCCCCGTCGCAGCAAACCTGCGTACTCAGCGAATTTCCAATGCATTGATATGTTTCTCACTAGTACATAAAGCCACTCACCAAGTTTGACAAAAATACATTCATAAATAAGTGATTTATTACATTTTATTTATTCCCCATAAGAATAACATTAGGACTGAGTACGCAGGTTTGCTGCAACGAGGAAGATAAGAAATGAGTTTTTATGCAATTATCAATATAACTGAACCAGGTGAAGCTACTTACCATGTTTTATTAATTTATGTTCATAATTAAGGGAGATATAAAACGTTACTTATTCTCCATAAGAATAACATTAGGGCTGAGTATGCAGGTTAGCTGCTACGGGGACAATCAACAAAACATTTATTTTTTGTGCAATTATCAATATACCAGTACAACATGAAGCCACATACCAAATTTCATCTATATACATTCATAAATAATCAAGATATCAACTTTATTTATTCTCCATAAGGATAACATTGGACAACGTACTGTGTTTAGCACTTTGAATATCTCTGCAACGGTTTGACGTAGAATCACAATTTAAACACCAAAATGATTGTTTTGTGGAGCTGAAGTGATTGGTAAAAGAAAATGTGAAGTTTAAAGTAAAATTAACTGAGGAAAAGCCAAAAACCTTTTTCCCATAAGATTAACATGGGAGATTTTTTGAGCATGTTTTTTGGATTTTTTCCGCAACCACTTAACCTAGGTTAATAATTCAAAATACCATATTATTTGTTTTTTTAAGCTCTATAACATGGTTTAAACCTAAATTAAGTGTTTTAAAAATTTTAGGGTAAAAAATGCAAAAAACTGATTTTTGGAAAATTTAAAACCCCCATAAACCCCCCTTCCCATAGTCCGATTTTTCTGGTTTTCGAACTTAAAGTCATAAATGTCAGTTTACACATTTGAGCCAAATTTCATCGAAATCGGACGTTTTTTACTCAAGTTATCGCATTCACGGACACATATATAGATATATATATATATATAGATATATATATATATAGATATATATATATATAGATATATATATACATATATATAAATTTGAACGAATAGTGTTTTGGACATCTGGGGACCTCAAAACAAAAAGTTATCATGGTCTCGGGCTTAAGTCTTACCATGAGACCTACGGTAATAGCTTCTTCCCTATAGGGGAAATTCGCTAAAATCACATGTTTTATGAAACTGCATTTAGTAAGTGGCCTTGAAGCGTCTATTGATTTGAACCCTATTATAGTAAAGGGGTTTGGGTCGTGGTCGAGGGAACAATGCAGATAGTTTTCAGAAACAAATTTATAATACCCCTGTCGCAGCAAGCCTGCGTACTCAGCGAATTTCCAATGCATGCATATGTTTCTCACTACCACATAATGCCACTTACCAAATTTCATAAAAATACATGAATAAATAAGTGATCTATAGCATTTTATTTATTCTCTATAAGAATAACATTAGGGCTGAGTACGCTGGTTTGCTGCAACAAGGAACACAAAATATGTGTTTTTATGCAATTATCAATATAACTCAACCAGGTGAAGCTACAAACTAAGTTTTATTAATTTATGTTCATAATTAAGGGAGATATAAAACTTTACTTATCCTCCATAAGAATAACATTAGGGCTGAGTATACAGGTTTGCTGCTACTGGGATAATCAACAAAAAGTCAATTGTTCGTGCAAATATCAATATACCAGTACTACTTGAAGCCACATACCAAGTTTCATCTATATACATTCATAAATAATCGAGATATCAAATTTTATTTATTCTCCATAAGGATAACATTGGATAACGTACTGTGTTTAGCACTTTGAATATCTCTGCAACGGTTGGACGTAGAATCACAATTTAAACACCAAAATGATTGTTTTGTAGAGCTGAATTGATTGGTAAAAGCAAATGTGAAGTTTACATTAAAATGAACTGAGGAAAAGCCAAAAACCTTTTTCCCATAAGATTAACATGGGAGATTTTATGAGCAGGTTTTTTGGATTTTCTCCGCAACCACTTAACTTAGGTTAATAATTTAAAATACTAAATTATTTGTTTTTTTAAGCTCTATAAAATGCTCAAAACCAAAATTGAGAGTTTTAAAAATGTTAGGGTGAAAAGTGCAAAAAACTGATTTTTGGAACATTTAAAACCCCCATAAACCCCCCTTCCCATGGTTCCCATGTAAACACAAAATGATTTACATTCAACTCATCTCCTGGTAGTACTAAGTGTGCCAAGTTTCATACTTCTACAATGTCGCATATCCAAGAAATCGGTACCACAAAAATGTCCTTAGCATATTAATATATAGAGACTAGCTGTTACCATTGACTATAAAAAATACTGAAGTAGACTTCTCATTGTCATTGTAAAATGTGTCCCTAGTTTTGTGTAAGCCAGGATTGGAAGAGGTCGTAGTTTACAATAATCACCAACAGAGTATACTGCTGTCAACTATTACTTATCCTTTCAAGGAGGGGATAATACAACAGTCGTTTTACACTAGATAATGTTAAAACAAACACTAGCAGTCACGGTAGTTAATAATAACAGTAGTAATAAAAACAGTAGTCAACAATAACAACTTCAAGCGGCAAACAGACGCGCGAGCAACCCAATGTTTTCACAGGCACAGCTAGTACAATGAGCTTTATGTAATCTTGAGTCACTACTCTTGGTTAAAAAAGCGTGCCATTATGAAAGCCAATTTTTGCTCCGTTATGTTGGCTGTAATTCTGGTGGGACGGTGTCAAAACCTCCCACTTGATTTAATGTAAAAACGGTGATATTCACAGTCCTTAAAAATTAATATGTTGACACATTTTAAGTGAAACTTGGTGTTAAGCTTAACTTTATAATCTTGACACATATTTTAGATGGAATTGGATCGTTTATTTAAAAGCAACGTTATTATTTAAGTTAAATGAAAACACCCTTCTAATGTGGCTTTGGAAATATTGTTACAAACAATGTCGAATGACAGTGTCCTACCAACAAGATGACACCACAACAGACCAAAACGAAATACGACACGGCACGCTTTTTGAAGGTTATTTTCCAGAGGGCAGAGAGTAGTGACTCCTGTTCATATTTTATCTTATTGAGCTAGTAGGCAACTAACTGACGGACAGCGAGAGCGAGAAGATTGACTTATGTCTAGGCCATATCAGGTACCGCGCTTACAAATAGCCGGAGATAAACGAATGATTCCGAATGCCACGCTGCCATTCCGAACGAAAGTTTTCGGAGATGCCCGAAGAGAAACGAGTCAGACTTCGGGGCCACTCGTGTATTTCCATCTCTCTTCGAAGCGCGGTGCCTGTCAGGGCCGAGACATAAGTAGTAGATTGTAGACTGAGGCTTGCGCATGTGCCGCAATGACTCATCGACTTGCTTGTGCCGCAATGACTCATCGACTTGCTTGTGCCGCAGTGACTCATCGACTTGCTTGTGCCGCAATGACTCTTCGACTTGCTTGTGCCGCAATGACTCTTCGACTTGCTTGTGCCGCAATGACTCATCGACTTGCTTGTGCCGCAATGACTCATCGACTTGCTTGTGCCGCAATGACTCATCGACTTGCTTGTGCCGCAATGACTCATCGACTTGCTTGTGCCGCAATGACTCTTCGACTTGCTTGTGCCGCAATGACTCATCGACTTGCTTGTGCCGCAGTGACTCATCGACTAGCTTGTGCCGCAATGACTCATCGACTTGCTTGTGCCGCAATGACTCATCGACTTGCTTGTGCCGCAATGACTCATCGACTTGCTTGTGCCGCAATGACTCATCGACTTGCTTGTGCCACAATGACTCATCGACTTGCTTGTGCCGCAATGACTCATCGACTTGCTTGTGCCGCAATGACTTTGTTTGCACTGTTATAAGCGGACAGTGGGGATTAGCACAGAAACATTGTACCCTTTTTTGCACTCTCCGAACAAAGACACCGCCTACTTATTTTCACTTGTAGCAATATTGAAATATCACCACTGGTTGTATCACTAAGTATATTTTTTTAAATTTTCCACCCTGTGCAGCTGCACATATTGCACATGCCTAAGTCCATGTGTGTACTGGAAAATAAATCAACAATAATGTTTAAATTTAACCCCTGACAAGTATTAAAAAATGTACATTATAAGTAAATACAGATGATCATTAGTTCACGTTTTAAAGTTTTAACATTGTTGTTTGAATTTTAGGGAAAGAGGGCAAACAATGAAAATTAGACTCTGTTGGGTTCTTCCCCATCTAACTTGATATGAATGCTATAATCATATATTATATGAATGTATTATATGTATTATATGTATTTGTCTCACTGAGCAAATAATTTTTCCTACAGGGGATTCCCAAACAACAACTTTGGTTGTTTATTGCACTGGATATATTTTAATCACTGTATTACCTATTAATCACAGTAACACACCTTGAGAGGGTGGGGAGTCGCAGGGTGAAGGTGGGGCGGGGCGAACGATGCAGTCTCTCACATCGCACGAGATGATGAGATCTTGCACGACCAACTTCACATGCTGCACATCCCCGCATGACAGCCACTGCTTCATCAGCTCATTTAGCCTTCTAACCGTTCCATTTATCTAAACAGATACAACGATTTTACATTTTTAAGGTCCCCAGATGACAACAAAAATTGTATCTGATATATATGTATGTATAAATATGTGAGTGCGAGAGTGTGTGTGTGTGTGTGTGTGTGTGTGTGTGTGTGTGTGTGTGTGTGTGTGTGTGTGTGTGTGTGTGTGTGTGTGAGTGTGTGTGTCCGTTAACGTGATAACAAATAAGACATTCAATTCTGATGAAATCTGGCACATGTAAAGTGACATTCATAACTTTAGTTTGAAAACCAGAAAGATCAGACCATGAGAATGGGGTTTCAACATTTTTTTAATCAGTTTTTGGTATTTTTTACTCAAATTTTAAAAGCAACAGTTTTGGCTATAATTATTTTATAGAGCTTAAAAAACAAATCATTTAATATTTGGAATAACCTGGGTTAAATAGTTTCAGAATAATTTAAACAAAGTTAAACACATTCAACAAATTTCTGATTTTTATCTTATGGGAAATAAGTATTTTTGCTTATTCATAGTCATTATTTTAAACTTCACGTTTGCTTTTACGTTTGTTAAGCTCTAAAAATAATAATTTTAGTCAATATAAATTGCCACTCTACGCCCATGCGTTGCAGACATATTCAAAGTGCTAAACACAGTACAGTGTCCAATGTTATTCTTATGGAGAATAAATCAAATGATATATCTCGCCTCATTATGTTTTAATGAAACTTGGAATGTGGTTCTGGCCCATTGACTTTAGTCTAAAAACCCACTTTTGTGTGTCCCTGTTGCAGCAAATATGCGTAGTCAGTCTAATTCTTATGGATTCTTGATAAAATGTTATATCTTGCTTGTTAATTAATATATCCTATCATAAACTCTCAGAGCCATGCTTAGCCAACGCGAGGCCTGGTGCAAGAAATGTTTGCAAGGCCTTTCCTTTTCAATGACTACCACTGCTGCCCCCACTCCACTTCTATCGAACTTCTGAACTTATCGCTAAATTAAAGTATGTTGTCAATAGCAAACTAGCATAGTTGTTTGTGAGTTGTCTGTATTTGTTTAGTTTTTAATAGCTAATAGTGTACAAAGAAAAACCAACCATGTGCCATGCCCATGACGCCTCACGCGTGTGCTGCCATACGCACTTTCATATATACAGGGTGAGTCAAGCATGCATAACGGGAGAACGGTTTGGTCTAAAGTTGTCAAACAAAATTCTTCCCCACTAAAACGCATATGGGCTACCTATTAAAAATATTTTCATCAAAATCTATGTACAGAATGTTCCAAAACGGGAACGTGGAACCCGTGTACCCGTGAGGTTAAAGGGTTCGAATCTAAAAATTTTCTTATGTAAACATAGGGAATTTTATGCATAATTTTAAAGGTCTCGTTGAAATAAACATTTTGGCAAAAACAGAATTCACTTATCTTTATTCGTTTCAAAATGGTGGCCATTTTTGTGTAAAATATTGATATTTACGAAGTACCCTGTATTTTCTAAACCACTACTCATATGTTTTATCTGAATTAAATTTCTTACCCGTGATAAATTCAGCTTTACTCTGGTATGCTACATGACAGGCTTTTTTGAGAAAATCTATATTTAAAATACCCCCGTAGCAGCAAACCTGCATACTCAGCGAATTTCCAATGCATATTAATTTATCTTAATACCACATAAAAGCCACATACCAAGTTTCATCAATATACATTCATAAATAAACGATTTATGACATTTTAATTATTCTCCATAAGAATAACATGGCGGCTGAGTATGCAGGTTTGCTGAAATAAGGAACTCTAAAAATGGGCTTTTATACAAATATCATTATAACTCAACTAGGTAAAGCCACATACCAAGTTCTATTAATTTATGTTCATAATTGAAGGAGATAACACGTTAATTATTCTCCATAAGAATAACATGGGGTTGAGTATGCAGGTTTGCTGCTACGGGAACTATCGGGCAAAAAATGGATTTTTGTGCAAATATCAATAGACCACAACCAAATAAAGCCATATACCAAATTTTGCCAGTTTACGTTCATAAATAAGCGAGATATACAATTTTTCTTTTTCTCCATAAGAATAACATTAGACAACGTACTGTGTTTAGCACTTTCAATATCTCGGTAACCAATTGACGTAGAGCGATGATCAAAATACCAAATTGTTTGTTTTTTTAAGTTGAATTTAATGGTATAAATTAAAATTTGATTTAAATTAAAATTACATGTGAAAACCCCAAAAAACACATTTTTGGGATACAAAACCCCCCAAAAACCCCCCTTCGGATGGTGCGATTCATCTGGTTTTCGAACTCGTTCAAATAAATGATACTTTACACATTTGTACCAAATTTCATTAAGATCGGACCTTTTTTACGAGAGTTATTGTGCTTACGGACACATATATATATATATATATATATATACATATATAAAAATTTGAACGAATGGTGTTTTTGGCATCTGGGGACCTCAAAATGAAAAGTTATCATGGTCTCGGGCTGAAGTCTTACCATGAGACCTACGGTAATAGCTTCTTCCCTATAGGGGAAATTCGCTAAAAATTATTTACTTTGAAAATACCTAAATGCCCAAAATTCAAAAAAGTCAAATGGCAGCATATGTCAAAAAGCGTACCATTGAAAAGGTCTTGTAAATCCGAGTAACTTTGCAATTTACACCAACCTTGTATCTCTTTTAGTTTTTCTGCAATCAGCAAAAAACATTATTTTCCCTTATGAAATGCATGTTAATTTGCATAACACATGCATGTATTCTGTGTCCACATTCGTTTTATGTGTTATATACAATTAATATGCATTTCATCTGGAAAAATAATGTTTTTTGCCGATTGCAGAAAAACAAAAAGAGATACAAGGTTGGTGTAAATTAGAACGTTGCTAGGATTTACAAGACCTTTTCAATGGTATGAATTTTGACATATGCTACCTTTTGACTTTTTTGAATTTTGGGCATATAGGTATTTTAAAAATAAATAATTTTTTGAAATATAGATTTTCTCAAAAAAGCCTGTCATGTAGCATACCAGAGTAAAGCTGAGTTTATCACGGGTAAGAAATTTAGGTCGGATAAATGATAAGAGTAGTGGTTTAGAAAACACAGAGTATTCCATAAATATCAATATTTTACTCAAAAATGGCCGCCATTTTGAAACGAATAAAGATAAGTGAATTCTGTTTTCACCAATATGTTTATTTTAACGAGACCTTTAAAATGATGTATAATATTCCCTGTTTACATAAGAAAATTTTTAGATTAGAACCCATGTCCATAGATTAAGCATACTCCTTCAGTTTTGGAACATCCTGTACATAGATTTTGATGAAAATATTTTTAATAGAAAGCCCATATGCGTTTTAGGGGGGAAGAAGTTTATTTGATGACTTTAGACCAAACCGTTCTCCCGTTATACATGCTGGACGGGTGGTTTGACTCAGGCTGTGCCAGAAATCATCTGATTCCACTGGCCACTAAAATGCAGTCGACAATTCCTCTCCTCCAACTCAGAGAAGTTAGAGTGAAGAATCGCCCCGCTTCAATACACGTAAGATTATTACATAAAATTATGAGGTAAGTTTAGATTTTAAGTAGCAATAGTTAAAATACCACCATTTAATAAAATGTCATTTAAGCCCCCTCCCCCCCGAGAGGGTTTTTATACCCCAAGATATAATTTTAGGTAATTCCACAAATTTGAAATGTAGCTGAAATTAGCCGTCTGGCTCTGCCGGATCAGACTATTTTCCACGAGGTCATCTTTATTGAGTAAATGTAAATTGGGCCCTAACTGTTAGTTCCTGATACCAAAAGGTGAGCTCTCTCATTTAGTAAATTGCAGTATAAATTTTTGATTTCAAAAGTGTATTCTCCGCTAATTGTAGTCGGTACAGTAGTTTTAAACAGCACCGTCCTTAGCAAACGCGAGGCCTAGTGCTGAAATGTTCGCGAGGCCTTTCCTTGTCAATAATGACTATTTCTCCACCCCCCTTCCCCTCCATTTTCTAACCCCCACACTCGCAAATCAACCGTACATAATGATTTTTAATATTTCGTTTTAATGACAATCATTTAATTTTAAAACTATAATTTAAATATGAGACAAATTGATTTTTTTTGTGAGCAGTAGAGAGAGAACGGGAATTGGAAATTATAAAATAGTTTTCGTCATTACCGACCATTTGGAATATCAAAGATTACAAGGCACACATAAAGGACGGTTCGTATATTACAATACATCCTTGAAAATCAGGTGATGAAGATCGATGTAGGGCCTTGAAATTTACAAACGGGAATCTTGACTGCTTCAAATAAAGAGGCAGGTTGTCAATCGCCAGAAAAATGAAACAAAAGTATACTTATTTAATTTTAACACCTATAACAACTCTATGCTTTAAATATGGCACACTTAAAACCCTACTCAAATCTGATTTCCTAAGGATTGCTTTTTGCCGAGCGATGGTGTGTGAGACTTTTATCAGTATGATGTTTGTACTTTTAGGCCTAGGCCCACACGTACAAAATATTGTCCTATGATTCACTAGTTTCTACATTACTGTACTTAACCTTGTAAAAGTTAAGTAACGGCAAAAGAAAAACAAAACATTTGCAGTAAGTTAAAATACTTTTTACACAGAATTTAATCAATTAAATTTAAATTTAAGCTACAATTTTGTAGTATTTTGTTAGTAGTACTCACGTTTGTAGCTTAGTAAATTCTAAACAAAATGCGCCGTAGATATTGATATTCACAATACTATAATGATTGGGGGGGGGTGCAGTAAATTTATGCTTTGCGCGGCCGCTGGAAAACTAGCGGGCCGCCCCTGTATGTACCGCTAGTTGTGTGTGCATTATTTTTAGTTGTTTAATTTTTTACTTTAAAAAATCCCTTAAGCGCAAGGCCCTGTGCGGCCGCACCTGTCGCGCCGCCCTAAGGACCAGCACTGGTCTTAAACTCCAACCTGATGAATACAGGAAAATTGCTTGCCGAATCTAATTTATTTAGGTAGGGTAGCTTTCCCATTTAACAGCTCATTAAAGCTGGCTTGAAGTTTAACACAGCTCTGGGATCCAACCTTTGGGTAATTCCACCACCTTCCTACAAATGTTTTGGTAACAATTAACTATTTCATATTCCCCTCAAGTTAATTTCCTTTAGTTCAGCAACCATAGCCACCAGACAACTTGTTATTCACACCCTTCCATCAATAGCCAATCACCACCAAGTACACCCCATCATGCGCAAGCAGTACTGTGCTCCAACTAAAATTAGCACTGTATGTACCGCTAGTTGTGTGTGTATTGTTTTTAGTTATTTAATTTTTTACTTTAAAAAATCCCTTAAGGCACGTCACTTTAGGGGGCGGCGCATTGCACTAAACACTAAACTATTACGAAAAAACTCCGAAATTATTTTATTTGTACTAGTTGTCCTGCTGCTCAAATTCAAGCAAGTTTGTGCCCAACGAAAGGTTACTTCAGTTTTAAACAAACATAACAAAACATCTGATATTAAAACGGATGATAACAACGTACTTTCAATCAACACAAAGTTTAGACATCCGCCGTCGGATAGCGCCACTGTTCCGAACATTCAGCCCTTTACTGTATTTAAGAGATATCCTTTCTTAAAATTTTGAGACGTATTGGTAAATCTATGTAAAAATACCTTTAATTTGAATCCGTCAAGCCGTTATCGAGTTATAACTGTGAAAAAAATACCCCCGTCGCAGAAAACCTGCATACTCAGCGAATTTCCAAAGAATATATAACATAACACATTTTAAAACACTTAACAGGATTCATAAGAAACATATTCACAAACAAGCGATATTTAAAATATTAATTATTCTCCATAACAATAACATTGGGGATGAGTATACAGGTTTGCTGCAATAAGGAACACAACATAATGGGTTTTTATGCAAATATCAATAGAACTCATCTTAGTGAAGTCACATACCAAGTTTAATCCATATACATTCATAAATAAGCGATATATAACATTTTCATTATTTTATATAAGAATAACATGGGGACCAAGTACCTAGGTTTGCTGCTACGGGCGGGAACCATAGGCAAAAATTTTGTTGTTGTGCAAACAACAATGAAACACAACCAGATGAAGCCATAAACTAAATTTTTTCACTTTATGTTCATAAATAAGTGAGATATACAATTTTTCTTTTTCTCCATAAGAATAACATTAGACAATGTACTGTGTTTAGCACTTTCAATATCTCAGTAACCAATTGATGTAGAGCAACGATCAAAATACCAAATTGTTTGTTTTTTTATGCTCAATTCAATGGTAAAAATTAAAATTTGATTTAAATCAAAATTACCTGAGGAAACCCCCAAAAAAGACATTTTTGGGGTACAAAACCCCCTCAAAACCCCCCAAAAACCCCTCTTCGGATGGTGCGATTCATCTGGTTCTTGAACTCGTTCAAATAAATGGTGCTTTACACATTTGTACCAAATTTCATTAAGATCGGATCTTTTTTAGGAGAGTTATCGTGCTTACGGACACACACACACACGTACATATACATATACATATATAAAAATTTGAACGAATGGTGTTTTTGGCATCTGGGGACCTCAAAATGAAAAGTTATCATGGTCATATTTTAGTTTTTCCATTGAAATCGGCTTAAAAAGACGCACGATTTGGTGTTTTGATCATTGCTCTACGTCAAATGGTTACAGAGATATTGCAAGTGCTAAACACAGTACCATTGACTATAGATACTGAAGTAGACGTTCCATCGATACGGCGCGGTTGTCCACCTCGAAAGTATACTAAGTCGGTCGGTAACACATAGTTTGATTTCCTGCCGCCAGAGTTTGCTGCAGTCGACTATCGCACGCTCTCTGTCGCACTGCCCCCTTCACCCCGCGACCCGCACCGCACCCTTCCTCTCCTACCCCTCTCAATTCACTGGATACAGACACGGATAGGGCCGCCCGCGCCAACTTGGTTGCCTTGGCTTCGTAGTTTCTTGTAGCGGAAGCGGTGGTCGGCGCGGCGCGACTCGGCAACGAAGACAATTGCACCTCCTGATTGCTAGTCTAGTATTATTGTGTGATCTAGCGTTCCAAAAATATATTAGGAAAGTGTGTCTTATTTTATTTTACCCACGTAAATAGGGTGGTTGTCCTGAGTAAATATTTTACCAGCCAATTTTTGCGATAAATTAAACCATGCAAGTAATGTACAGTATTTTAATTTGAAATCAACCAATCTAATGTTGTCCATGATATGTTGCTTCTTAAATTAGCATCAGATTTTTAAAACAGTAGTTTAACAACGTGTGACATTTAGCAGGTTGTTTTTATATAATAACGTGGAAAAAACTGTTTTATATCAACTCAAAAGGTGGGGTGAAGATCAATAATTTCTCCTTGCATCTTTTTTTAATATTCCCGCGTTTTTAGTCTTTAGTATATTATGAACAAATGTATAATTATTTCACGGAGGGCAAAATCTGTTTAAAATGTACGGTACAGTATGTAAGAAAGATCAAATAAATAATCGTGTTTCACATACCATTAGAACTAGATTACTGTTCAATTTTACGGCCAACATTTTAATTCAAAATAAATACATTATTGTATTTATGATAACACGAGAAAAATATAAAAACACACCAGATTTTAAATACATTTATTAGCCCTCCAAGTCTTGTAAGACCCCCGAATTTTCCACCAGGCAGGGCCGCCACATCTCAAGGTCGGGCCCAGGGCCACATTCTGAATGCGGGGCCCCCTCCCCTAATTTATCAAAACAACACTCAATGACCCCATCCCTAACTAATATACACAACAAACCATTGCCTATTTTAACTAGTAAAATTAATTTAATTGAGTAAAAATACCCCAGTAACCCGTAGCGGACCAAATCTGGCTGATAAACAGACAGACAGATAAACAAATTTTAACATAAATTTAAATATCTCCACTGCATACAACATTTCGGTATTTTGGTCAGCACAGGTTGACGGAACTGCTAAACTATCCCTTTTATCTACTTTCTGCTTTTTAAAAAACTTTACGGGATGTAATAAAAGACGTCTTACAACACTTAAGATATATTTACACTTATACTGATTCACATACAGACGGTAAACATATATAAAAGATGGTACTAGGCTACCGATTTCGACCAGTCACACCAGTCATCATCAGGCCAATGAGAGAACTGACACTGTATGTGAATCAGTATAAGTGTAAATATATCTTAAGTGTTGTAAGACGTCTTTTATTACATCCCGTAAGTAATAACAACACGTAATATGCTAATAAAAAAGTGGTTTAAAAAACATTGTAATTTGTTGACGCTTTGTCTCAGCTTCTCGCTCTGACTTTTCTTTCATTTTCGTTGCTACAGATTTGTGTTTATAAGACATTATAATTTTTGAACAATTACTATTCTAATCCATTTAATATATTATTTAAAAAGAAACACAAAACAAATAACAGATCGCCACACACGATATATGTTCTGGCATTACGAGGTTATGTGTGTTTTTGTGTGTTTAATTAATTTTTGCGATTTCGTTGATTTAAGGCTCATTTTGAAGAGCAAAAATACCTAGTGATTTCAGTGAGCAAAATTTCTATATCACAAATAATCATTCAACAAAATTTTAAAATATTAAATATTTACGTTTTATGGATGGCCTATATGTAATTTTGTTGCTCTTTAAAATGAACAGTGCATCACTGATTTAGGATGAGGAGGGATGGGCTTTGAAAGTTAACATCGGCCTAATGGGAGAATAAGCAGGTAGAAACAGAGGACTGGAGTCCCCTCTCAAGATTTTTTTAACAGAATGTAAATTTGTTTGAATAAGTTTTTTTATTTGTTTCAGTGAACAAGGTGTAAGGAAACAGCAGTCACATGGCGTGGACTTCAGTAGGAAATAAAATGTTGTATAGCTTTCCATTAGTTATCTATAACATATTTTAAATAAATAACAGTTTTCAAAATCTCAAATTATGTTTATTTTACCATTTCCTTTTATTGATAAAGTTCCCTTACTTTGAATTTTTATAATTTTCATTTGCAGGAAAAGACAATTTTATTATTAAGATTAAATCATGTCAAGTTAAGTAGGTGTGTGAATGCTTTAAAATGTATTTTATTGACTTTTTCTAGTTATAGAAAACACCACATAAATATTTTCAAATTTTTTTGTTAATAAATCAATCATTGCTTACAAACAAATTATGGAGTGTTTAAACATGTATAGTAGGCAACATTTCAGGGTTTTAGGTCACAGGTAACTTTTGTTCATAATCTATGATTCACAATAAATTTGTTTAATATGATGGTATGATAAACTATACTAACTGAATCTCAAATATATAATTTTGTTTGTATGTCGAATAACCATCACAATTTAAACAGTCAGTTCCAATATGCTAAGACAATTGTATGAGGCTGTTGCTAAAAAAATCAGTGTAAATGAATTTTAACTCAATCTTGCATCATTATTAGTGAATTTCCTTTGGAAAGTGAACTATTAGCATGACCCGCACGGTGAAACTTAAGCCCGGGACCACCATAGAAGTTCCTAACGTGACCCCCTGAACACGTTTTGGGGGGTCGTTCAAAATTGTATATATATATATGTATATGGACATATATATATATATATATATAAAATGTGACCGCTAGAGTGCAAACACACACACACACATATATATATATATATATATATGTGTGTGTGTGTGTGTGTGTGTGTGTGTGTGTGTGTGTGTGTGTGTGTGTGTTTGCACTCTAGCGGTCACATTTTTTTGTCCGATTTACTTCAAATTTAGTAGGGACGTTCCTTTCTGTAATCAGTTGGACAAGTTGGTTGGGCAAAACAATCGGAAAACTCTAAACCCATTTTTTGGGGATTAATCTTTCAAATTTTGAGTTTTTGGGCCCAAAAAGGTTCATAGATGCCTCGTATGTAAAATTAATGCATGGAAAAATATGATAATTAATGAGGCAAAAGTTTTAAGCCCTCTCTCATCATTCTAGCATACATATTTACTGAGTTAGTAAAGAAAATGTGTTTCGACTAAACACAGTACGTTGTCTTATGGGGATTTTACACTAGAAAAGCCTGTTATTCCTTTGTTAGAGTACTTTTATCATCCCCAGCAACCTCACGCCTACTTTAAAGCCTGTCTGGACCTTCTCCTAACATTATAATGCACAAAATTGTATTCCCAGCTTTGCAGGTAAATGAAACCAGGAGCATCAGAACAGCCAAAAAATCACTGTTTTCAGATTTCAATAAAAATTGGAATAAATGTATGTTATTACACTGATTTGGAGTTTTAAAAGATGTTATGTGGAAATTCACTTCCCTCACGTCAGCGTGCTGCGTGCGAACTCGTTATTGGTTGGCAGCATCATTAATAATTTTGTAGTTACAAAGGAAACTTGCAAACCATCATATAAACATGTAAGTTCAATGAAAACATCCACTGCAAAATTGCGTCATTAAATACGTCATCTGAGGCTGAGCCAGTGACATAGGCGGTTTTGTGATGTAATGAGGGAAAGGTTAAAGTTCAAGGTCACAGGGAGGGTGTTTTAAGAAAGTACTACCTCGCACGCATAAAATTCGATTGTGATTCGATAGTTAATCGATAAAAAATATCGAATGAAAACAATCGAATGAAGCAATCGAATGATACGAGTGCGACGTAGTACTATTTCATTTATTACTTTATTTTTTTACTTTTATTTTTATTTACAATAATTTATGTTTACAATAGTTCCCCGTTGCTTGTCGTCATCGATGTTGTTGAACCGGAGTCGCGGCCGTCAGACGCAGTTTTCAAGTGCTGCGCTTGTTTGTCCAATCGGCCCATCCCGACTGTGTGTTCCTTGCCTATTTATATGACCGCAGGGAACACACAGTCGGGACGAGCGATATTGTTATTTTGTGAAGAGCGTCTCGGAGAGCTCGATGTTCACCGGTCGAGAGCCGGAGGTGTACTGACTATTCACAAGCTAGCGTTGTAATCGTACTAAATGGTGGGGGTAAAAGTGTGGTGGGGCGGAGCAGATGGCGGACGGCGGATGGCGGATGGCAGATGGTAGACGGCAGGTGGCAAGTGCGCGGCAGATGGCAGCTGAAGTGGGCAGATGGTTGCTACTCCATTCGCCGCCAAAGTAATGTAATTCGTCGTTGTAATTCTTGTATTTTATTTTGCCGGTTCATTTGATATGTTTTACACTTACATATGCAATAGCTGAAACACTCGCACTTACGACAAGCTTTGATCGTCTGGTATTTTAAAACATTTTAACTCGCAACAATAAGTTTTCAAATTGTTCATCGGTGGTAGCGACATGTTAGCTGCAGCGTGTGTTAGACAAGACTGAGACCAATTTCAGTGCTCCTCCTCTTTTATACCTCTTCATAAGTTAACCCTGAATGAAAGTTCAAGGTCATCCGTTTGAATTTTAAAAAAAGCAACACAGCAGTATATAAAATAATATACTGCTATCTTGCTGTTTTTTTTTATTATTTTTTTTTTCTTTTTTTTCTTTATTAAACAAACATTTTACAATACAATAAGCTTAAGTCTAACATTGATGACTAGAAATACAAACAGAGAAATACAAATAGAGACATTATGTACAATGATGCGTGATGTGCAGAGTGAGTTCCGCCGAGTTGTTGCCGCTTACACCGTGTGATACCAAATACAACGTCCCCGGTTGAATATCTCGCAAGTCTTCATTTTGTAGCAGTTGAACAAATCGTTTTGGAAGAAATACTTGAAACTTCGGCTCATCTCCTGGAGTCATAGGTCCTTCGCACAATGATACTAGAATTGCTTCTCCATGTGTGGTTTCCTCTTTCTTGTTGCTATGAATAATGTAGTGTTTTTGTTCTTTTAGTTCTGAACATTTTTTAGTTAGCAGAAGGTTGGATTTTGAGTGAGTGTTGAATTGATCAACCAGTGTTTGTAGAAATTGTTGTGATGCCATCTTCGTCAGTGGTGGTGGTGTCTTCTGTGATGTTGCCTCTTCGGAGTCTCGAATAATACTCGTGCTGGAGCGGTGTTGTCTCCTCGTATTTATAGGCCCCGCTACCCCCACCACATTTCTGTTCTCCGCTACCCCCACCACATTCCTGCGTTTGTTTCAAGTAAGCAGCCAAACGATATGTGTTGTACAATGCACAGTTTGTTTAACCATGTTTAAGATCTTTTGCAGCGACACAAATATTACCAAGATTAATGTTGAAGTCCTTACTGATAGTTATATCGAAAACATCACCGTGCGTGTACTTTTGTATCCAGTTCTTTTTTTCTAATCCTCTTATGTATATATGCGAATATTGTTTGCAAAAGTTAAACATAGTACTGTGCAGATTACTGTAACTTATAAATCCTTCATACCAGTGTATGTGATGAAAATATTTTGTTATCCATTTGTTTGTACTTTTTGTTTTGGCGTTAAGTTTGTTAAAAGAAAAAGGAGCTTCAAACGTGAATGGGTAGGCTACAAATGTAAGCAAGTCTAAAATTACTAATTCCTTGATAATAAACCTATCGTCATTATTTCGAAATGTTTGAAATTCTATTACACAAGGCTTTACACTCACTTCTTCATCCCCTCTGCTCATCATGGCACCTTAAGATCAACTAAACTGTTTTCCACACCACGGTAGGTTAAATACCAGGCCGTACAGTTGCAGGCGCGTTGGTGTATATTTAACGTGGGCACCGTCCCCAATAGGCCTACCCCACGTGTGTTCTTCTTCTTTACTAAGTCAAACTTTAGTCTTTTTTAACTTCTTCGTCTTGATTCTTCGTTTCTTCTCCTTCTTCTTGATTCTTCGTTTCTTCTACTTCTTCTTGATTCTTCATTTCTTCTTCCTGTGTTGTTTCTTCTGTAGCTTCTGTAGCGATTTCTACAAGTGGTTCAAAATCCTTTAACTTTCTCCACATGCAAACTTCATGAGGTATTCTATTAAAAATAGATGTATCCACAGGTCCGTACACGATGGTGCTATCAGGTTGTTTTCCCAAAGTATCGACCAAATATTCTTTAATAATAGCGCTTGCAAATACCAACTGTCTCATGTACCTTGTAATAGGTTCTGTTGCGTAGTTTAAAACGTAGAATTCTTCATGTGACAGTAGAATCTTATTTTCATGTTGAGTCAAGTCTCTAATTCGCACTTGTAGTTGTCCGCGATGTTTAACAATATTGATTTCATTGTCACAATCCAAAAGTCGAATATGTGTTTTCCTTCCACACAAACTGTTAGTTAAATAACATTCTATTAAATGTACATGTTTCAAAAATGACTCCCAAGCATTTTGCGAAAATAAAACCTTTTTTGTTCCATGGTGTAGTATTACTGTAGGGGAATAATCCAATGACTTCATCAATCCAACTGATACACTTTTACTGATGCATGCTGAGATGGGGTAAAAGATTCGCAAAAAAACTTCAGTTAAAATGTGAGGAGGAATATTTTCTTCAACTTTCTTCTTCCTCTTTGGTACTACCTTTGAAGGGTCTGCATTACTTTCCTCCTCTCTATCTCTTTTACCAAACTTTAAAAATGCAGTTATTTCCTTAATGATTTCTGCTTCGGTATTATCATGTTCCAATAACGGTGCTACCTCTGCATTACCTTGTACAACAGATGGAGAACTCATTTTGTAGAAGATGTTACCCATGCGACGATAGGCGATCAACTGAAGACCCGCATTGTTGCTCCGCTATTTATAGGTTAGCGACAGTGGCGGTGCCGGTGGTGGTACGTTTTACAATACTGTCTTTACAATACCGGTCAACGGTGTGTTTGTAACAATTTTATAGTGCAAAATTAAACAATACGCAGATGTATTTGCAGGTACGTTTTCTTGAAATTCCATTTCTATTTTTATATCAACACTAAACGATTTTACAGATTCATTTTGTTTGGAGCAATCAATTACAACAATCGGAGCTTTCGATTCAAACTGTACGGGAGATAGTAGAGGTGTGTTTGTTTTGCTGTAGTATGAATTTTGGAACCTAGCGTACATATCGTATAAAACACTGTACCTTTTTTTATCAAAAGAAATATTAAAGTTGTCGTAGGGAAAGAATTGTGAATTCAGGAACACTTTACAGTTTGTTAATTTACAATGGTCAAATACACCAGCATTTTCAGTTATTATACTTTTCTTCTTCGTTTGTAATCCAAATATTACATATCTCACTTTTTCCAAATGAGTAGAATTTTTTACAGTCCATGTATGCCGTTGTGTTGTAGGTAAAACGGGATATTCATGAAACTCCCAGCTTCTGAATGGCATTACAATTTGTGATCATGTCTCGATCTGATTTTAACTTTCTTAATAATGTAATCCTATGTTCATCATTTAGTCGCACATGTGGTACTCTCCAAACAATCTTGTCTAATGATAATTTCCAGTCTAAATTGGCATCAGTTGTTCAAGCAGCTGCTTTAATAATATCATTATTGTTTGATGATCTTAATAAAACTAGTTCTTGTTTTACATTTATTATTATTCTTTTGTAGTCTTCAGCAAATCCTAGGAGTAATCTTAAAGGTACGTAGAAATCAAAGTTTCCCGAAGAGTCAGGGGTGATTGTACTTTTATCTGGTGCAACCCATGCTGCAACAGCTAACAGATTCTTCTCATTTGGTGTTAAAGATGCTAATCCTTTCAATGTACTGGAAATTCCAACCTCTTTTGTTGAATCGACTGTAACTCCTGAAATTTCATATCTAATCTCGTCAAAAAAAAATGCCATAGGATTATTTATAAACGGAACAGTGGTTCCAGTAGTACCATCAGCTTTTGTTACTTTTCCTTCAATATATAAATAACTTTCGCATGGAAGAGTATAAATGTCTTGTTGTTGTGTAGGAATCCTAATTTCATCGTTATTGTTTAATTTGGACGAAGCGTAAAGGTTGTGCGTGTGATATTCCTTTTCCCATAAGGTCTCGTTGAATGTTGGACCCTGCGCTATATCCAGTATATCCATTGTTAATGACCTTTAATCCAATTTCTTCTAGAAAACGAATGTTGTCACTTGTTAATCCTTCTACAGCTGATGAGCTACTGACCTCTTTGCTGGTTGGCTCTCTCTTTTTAAATGATAACCCCATTGTCTAAGCGGATGATTTTATATGTATTCTTACAGTAATAGCTTCTCCTCTAAAGTCAATAAGGTTTCCGTCTTGATCTACTATGTTCAGCACGATGTCTGAAATGAAACTGGTGTTTAACGGTAGGTACACAAGGTTTTGAGGCTTTTCTACTATCTTGAAACCCGGTGCAACTGATGGGTAGAATGTGTGTAATAACGATGCTCTCCATCTCTGTAGGATCCTTGTATAATGTTACATGTAATGTCTATGCTATTAACTTTGATGATCGTCACAGTTTTATTCCCAGAATGAGTTGTATTAGGTTCTAATACTTTTCTTTCCTTAGAAAACCCCAATAAACTACCAATTGAATGTTCTTGACTAAAATCAATATAATACTTGGAAGTAATTTCGGCTTTCATTGTATTGTTATTGCCTTTTATCGTTATATTTTCTTTTCCAATATGTTTTTGTATAACTTCATTTATATTATCAATTTCATACGCTCCTGTTGGTAAACCGAATTCTTCTAAAGCTGAATACTTTCCTTTATCATCTTTTGTCTTGTAATAATGTATTTTGTTATTAATTCCTTCACTAACGTTTGGAATAGAGTTATATGTTGTTAAATCCAAAAATGCGGCTTCCCATAGTCTTCCTTTTTGCAAACGTAGCGCTGGAAACAGAATACTGCGCAAAGTACATGAGTTACCGGTTAATGACACTGTATACGAAGACATCTTAAAGTTGACTAACACTTTTAGCTAAAAAGTCTAAACATAACTGACCGCAAATGGTTGTATTATCAGGTTGTTTTCTTGTATGATTGTAAAAAACATTTTCTGCTGCACGAAAGTATTGTTGAAGTTCTTTCGGTGGTGGAAGGTCTCCAAAACTGTCGAAATAATAAATGGTTTTACCAAGTTTCTTGTAACACACCCAATGAGTGCCTAATCCTTCACTAATATCCAAATTTACAATACCAGTCTCATTTTTCCACATTTTAACCGGTAATTCATCTTTCATAAATACTCCTCTAAAAAATGGGATTTTCAAACAAGAAGCATATGTAATCAGTTCTTCATTGGTTAATTCTTTGTTTTTAATTATTAATTGCTCTTTCTTATTTAATACACACAATACGGTCTTAGGTATAATCCTCCTCCCTTTTTTATCATTGACCATATTGTTGGTTTCTTTTTAGCTTTACCACTGGTAGATCGACGTTTTCTTCTGATATTACCTCCTTGTTTCTTAGCGGGTCTTTTCCCACGCCTTCTTCTCTTTCCTCCTCCAAACGTAGTTTTTGCTTTCATTGCTGCTGTTACTGCTAAAGACGCTGCCTTTTCACCAATACTCGCGTCACTAGATTTTACTCTTTGCCAAGCTTTCTCAACAAGTGCTCTGTCTGCTATTGATCTATTTTTAATATCACCAAATTTAGAATACGCTATATCATGTTTACAAGCCTCATCGAGCTTATTTATTCCAGTATCTCCTCTAGCAAGACGTTTCTCTAATTTGGTTCCAGGACCACAATAGTGATATCCTCCAGTAAATGTAATTCCACAGGTAATAAATCAATCGCCTTGTTAACTATAGCTCCAACCGGTTTATTCAATAGAGAAAATGCTGTTGATGCTATTCCCCTTCCTCTCTGTAATCTCTCTCGATTATGACTGATGCGTTTAACCCTCGACATGACTATTTATAGCAAAACTTACAATCAGTAGGTGCACTCTATAAATGTTTTACAATGGATGTAATATCAGTTTTGGTTTATTGTATTATATACTGTTTAAAATCCATTTATTATATAGAAATGGATTTATTAATTAAATGTAGACATATTAAATAAAAGTAGTAAAAATAGAAATAAGGTGTAATTGAAGATGTTCCAGATGTTTCTCCGCTGGTGATGGTATCGTTGTCTTCGGTAAAATGAATAAACTTTAAATAGTTGTCATGTTCCCTTAGAAACTTGCCACTTAATCGTTGGTAATTGAATAACACATCCCAGTCTAGTTTATCTTTAAAATTGTCAATGTAATTCTCAGAGAGATTTTGATATTTACTTATTACTTCCCAACAGTTATTAAAATTTGATGTCATCTCTACGAGGAAGTCTTCTGAAAACTGTTGTATTTGTAAAATATGGATCCAGTTAACTCTGTGAAAATAAATTCTTAACATAGTCATTGTGAAGAGGTAGTGTATGGAAAGTTGTTCCCAATCCATATATCTATCAAACCGTTGAACAAAACCATCTGTCAACACTCCTTGGGGAAATCTCGGCTCTTGAGATATTAAACTCCATGCAGTAATATTGGATTCCATCATCCTCTCTGTATCGGCTCTCAAATATGACTGATGTTTATCCCTTATCATGGGTATTTAAATTATTTTTTCTCTTATGTAATCTTCATCGTTTTCTGTTGGTTCATTAATCACATTTACTTTATCCCCCTTTCCTAATGTCTTGACTTTAGAAGGCTCTGACGGTTTATTTCGTTGATTAGGTTTCTCTGGATTATGTATCTTTTTCCAGTCTAAATAATTGTGGCTGTCAACATCCGAAGCTGCAGCTCCTCCTGAAGCCCGATGGATATAATTAAATAGAGCTGCACCAAACCTTTCCAAATGTTTTTCATATTCTGTAATCCATTTCTTGTGTACGATATCAAACATTTTCTTATTTACAGCGTCTCCATCCTGCTCACAATCACCTACATTTGATAGTTTTAATTTTTTTACATCATAGCTTGTGTCAGTTCCATTCCTTTTGCGAATCGTTAACAATTTTAGAGTAGCTAAATTTACTGCTTCACCATCATAAAGGGGTTGGTGTATATTGCTTAACCTTTTACCGAAAAACCCCAATGATCTTTGTGTACACTTGGGGTTCTTTTATCCATGTACTGTACCGTAACCGCATCAGAAGACAAAAGCGGATCACCAACATTTTGAATTACTTTTCCTTCAAAATTATAGTTGCCATCAGGTGTTAACGGAAACCCAGCTCTTTTTTCACTATATCCAGATTTTATTCTTAACTCGGAATACCGTCCAAACTTGTCCACACTCATGATGTAACTGAATTGCTATCGTTTAGGTTCTCATTATATATATATATATATAAGGCTACTGAACAATTATTCCTCGTTTTCGCAGTTCATCAACCAAAGCTACCCATTCGTTTTCTAAACCAGTGTGCCCGGCTTCCATAGCTTCATGTAATAACCTCATTCGATCAACTAACTTATTTATATCGTTTTTATATATTATATTAGTTTTATACAAATTTTTCAATAATCCCCTTCCATATGTGGTAGGATCAGTTGTTTTTCTCTTTTTATGCAAAACATTTAATTCAGCAGAAGATAAAGCTCTTCTTTTAATTTGAGCTTTATTTGATTTCGAGGGGAAAAGACTAGATATAATACTTGTATATTTTATTGACCGATTTCTATGAATAGGTAGGTCTTTGGAATACTTTTTTCTATGTGCATTTGTATACTCTAATATATTTTTAAACAATTGTAAATCCCTTTTAGTATATTTACCAGGATTATTTTTAAAGATGAGTTCAAACAAACCTCTTGTACCTTTATATTTCTTATCTCCAATAACTATATCATCATTTTCGTTTATATCTAACTTGCTATCTCCAATCATTAATCCTTTATCCTCTATTCTAGCTCTATAGGTATGATAATTTCGATTAGCATGTGCGGCGTGTAACATTTTTAACGTATATGTTCTTCCAAGTGTTCCTTTAAACATAATATCCGTGCCTAATTTGCTTAAGTTGGATGGGTTCATAACCTCTTCTTCTGCTCTTGTAACTTCTACACTTGTATCTTCTGTACTTGTATCTTCTGCAATGTCCTTCTCCTTTAAATCCTCTATATCTCCACTTTCTTCATACTCGTCGCTTTCTTGTTGTTTTTTTGTTGTGTCTTGTTGTTTGTAACTGGCCAAAACTTTCATCATTCTGAAATTCTTCTTCATATTTGGAAATTGGTAGCATTTTGTCTCCTTCGAAGCGAATTGAAGGTTTTTCCATATTTTGTGCTAATCGCTTTAAAGGTTCAGTAACAGGTTTGAATGTTGTTTCTAAAAATTGCTCTCTTTCATTTATACCTGATTTTAAAGCTCGGGTTTTTTGACTAATAGAATCACTAAGTGATTTTATTTCCTTTAATAGCTTTTCCTGGTTAACCAACTTCACACCTTGACGACTTGTACAGTAATACCGCTAATCAGTGTATTAAAACAAATTTATCAAAACCTATTCTATAACGACCATCTTTTATAGCTTGATCTTTCATAATAACCAAAAATCCATACTTTTCCGCCCATGCTTTTCCCCAAAGCTCTTTAAACTTTTCAAATGGCATATCCGCATTCACATGATCGTTATATATATGTTTTAGGTTAGTATCATCTTGTTTAGATACAATTAGAATATTTGCATTATCTCTGATAAGTTGTTTTGGGATTTTGCTATAAGTTTGTCCTATATATATATGCTGTCGATGTTATTATGTCTTCCCATGGCAAAGTAGTTTCTAATAGTATCCTGATTTTCACAAGATACATCGTCAAATATAAATACAGAATACGGTTTCGCTTCGTTTGGTTGCATAACGCTATCACTAGCGTTAAATTTGTAAAAATTAACATCAGACAAATCAGATAGGATTTTATCCAGCAATTGATACTTTGGTTGTTGTAGAGACTTTGAAAAAATATATAGGTTATTAAACCTTAATCCCTGCGGATTAGTGATCAAATTAAAGACAACATTGGTCTTTCCACAGTTTGAGGGGCCACTTACTATACATCGAACAGTGTTTGGAAGTAAACTACCGTGTTTACCATTGTTGATTTTAACGTTATCCACAGTTAAATCATCTATGTTATTAATATTGAATCGATCTTTATGGTGAATAATCTCTATCCTGCTTAAAGGTTAACGATGAAATGAGTTGCTTGCATTAAACCAAGTCCTTTATAGGTATCCATGAATCCTCAGTTTTGTTAAACCCCAACCACCGCACTTTAACTGCGTCCTTTTTTCTTTGTAACACTTTTTCAACAAGATATACATCACCTACTGTTGACTTAAACATTTCATGTCCATAAAATGCACCTTGCAACAAATTTCCTTTGTTATCTTTTAAGATATACGTTTCAGGTACAGTCGGTTGCACTTTATACACTGTAAAAACTTCATTTGTCCAATTGGGAAGGTATTTCTCGGTAAACACTCCCTTATATTTACTAATCCGTACTTTATCACCTACATTAAATTTTCTTGGTTGCATTTTTTCTACTTTAGGCTTTGTATTTTTCTTTATGCGTTTTAATACATCTTTTGCATTTCTTCTATTTACTTTGTTAGGTTTCATACCAATAGTTCTATGAAACCTGTTGTTGTAATCATTTATTAATAGTGGTAAAATATCAATCCATACGTAAGAACCTCTTTTTGAAAACTGTTTATACAGTGCTCCTTTTAATGTTCTATTGAATCTTTCTACAATAGCTGCTTTTTTCTCTGAATTTGTAGAATAATGATTTATTTTATATTTATTCATTAACTGTGCAAAGTTTGTATTAAAGTATTCTGTTCCATCATCAGTTTGTAAATGTTTAATTTTGTTTTTATCTCTTTTTATGGCTATTTCCATGGCTTGTGTTACGCTTTTACGAGTCTTGTCCTTTAGAGGCAAAGCGTCTGCAACTTTTTTAAAACAATTAATAATTGTGAGTATATATTTAAATCCTTTGTTTATTCTGCTATAAGGTCGCATTTCAATTAAATCCGCTTGATATAGATCACTTATCCCTTTTATAACAGTATTTCTTCTTGGAAACTTTATTCTTGCAGGTTTGTGTAGTTCATTAATAATCTTCTCCTTCAGGTCTGACATGATGGTTTCACGAAGACAGCTGATAAGGTATTAAATATTCTTTTGTATAAATCTGCTTATATAGGTCAAGGTCATTCCAAACTAATGTATAAAAGGGGGAACACAGCAAAATACTTCTGTGTTCCCCCTTTTATATGGAAAGGAAAAGGAAAAGGGATGTAGGACGATGAAAGGGTTACTCGTCAATAGGGTTGAGGGAATAGTGGCCGAATGGTAGAGTGTGGATGTTGTCTGCAAGGATGTATCGTTAATCATCATTTGAAGAGAGAGCTTTTTTTACTTCCGTCACGCTGTACAGCTGATGGTTGAAACTTCTGATTGTGTTGAATTTTGCTGTTATATCTTGATCTTCAAATAAACATTTCTTATAGTGATTAAAATGCACATTCTTCTTTAAATACAAACTTTTTACTCCTTTAGCTTTCTTAATGACTTGGTTTTCATTTAGTTGTAAAGAATATAATTTTGACATTAGTGCAACAATTTCTTGAATTATAACACCATTGGCTTCATCTTTAAATTTACCAAGCACTTTTTTGTTTCTGTCATTGTAGTAGTTTGGATGATCTTTTGGATAGTCGGAAAAGTCAAAATCGTTTTTATAATCAAATGTCCGAAGGTCTTCATACATATCGTTAGTAATTATCCAATATATAAAAGCGTCTGTATCCATGTAGGAGATGCCGATGTTTTCTCGTCCATAAAAGGTGACCATCTTTTTGTAATGAAAATCGTACTTATGAGTCTTGAAGACATCCAGGATTGACATACCTATATACAAAGGACGATCCATCTTCACAAAAGTTTTCTTCATAGATACAGCTACACGATTTTCGTTAATAATTATAGATGTTCCAAAGTTTGGCTGTTGTACGAGTTTCTGTAGTTTGTTCGGATCTGTAACAAGTTTAACATTTTTATGTCTTCTTTTGTTTTCCAATGTGTTACCGAATATCGCATTGTTCATTAATTTAAAAAAGTCTTTTTGAAAGGCTGATGTAGCGGCTGCTCTTCTGGTAGTATTCGAGTCTATGTACGGTTTCAACCAGCACGATTGGGAAAATTTCACAGCTCTATAAATTTTAATAAGACGTAACCCTAATTCGATAGCTTGTTGAACAACCCAATAGTGAGCTACGTATCGTTGTTTATTGTTAAGGGTCATCATTAATTTGGGGTGTTTTCCGGTTGGTGAAATTTATGTTCTTGCAGGGAGTGGAAGGTCATAATGAAGACCGTGTAAATGTTCTGGATATTCAAAGTCGCAATCCAAAATATATCCGGTATCTCCATGTTTTGGAATTTGTGAAAGATCGCCAATACAGTCGGGATCAACCCATTTAAAGTTGTCAAATGGAAGTGGGTTCGACATGGCCCATCCATACAGATTATTCGCGTCAAAATATCCCAAGTACGTTGAAGGTTTCTCTTGATCATGGTCAGGTAGATATTTGTTGTTGGCTTTAACATGTCTCGTTACGCTTTGAGTTAATCCACCTCTACCAACCGACTCAACCATTAAAACCATATCTATATCTGTTAACAGCTGGAGTTTGCATTTTGTTTCCTTCAACATTGCTTGCCAAGCTAGTCCTGGAGATGTATACGAATGTAGAGGGTCCAAACCGTATGCTGCAAAACAGGTTCTTCGGAATTCTTCCATAACATCACAGAGAAGAGTTACGTCGAGTTTTATATAAAAGTCTGAGTACTGTCCAAAAGTCTTCATAATTAACTCATTCCATACTCGACATGCGTGTTGATAGTCTGCAAGTGAAATTTCCGAATCATTAAGTTTGTTGTTAAATTGTTCTGGTGGAGGAAGTGTTGTTTCATTAAATCTATGAAGTCCATCGATGTAATCGTAGGGGAAGACTCCTTTTCGAAGAACCAGATCCATTTTACTACTGGCTACAATTTTGCTTGTTTCTATCAGATCTTCTCTTTTTAAATTATCAGTTAATTTCATTATGCTAGAAGGCATAAGTCGAAACGAATCAATAAATCTAAGTTTTATTTTGCCAACCTTTTTAGAGAAACTTATAAATTTTTCCATTGTTGTTGCCAAAACATCTATTGCTCCATCATCTCTTCCTAACTCCGGGATTATGAAATGAGAGTCATATTCACTAAGGTTATGTAGAACAACGGGTATAAAAGATGGTACTTTGTAATTTAAGTTGCAAGCGTTACAGGCTGCACCTCTGTAGGCTCCTGTAAGATGGTCGTGACCACGCACTTTAACGTTATCTGGTGTAAATAGGTTATTACACAGATAACATGTTGCCAAATTGTGATGTTGAAGTTTGTTCTTCCATAGGTTGCATCGGTATTTTAATTTTGTAGATTTCTTCCACCTTAGAGGCAATGTAATACAACTCATCTACAAAGTGTTTTGCTGCTTGTTCACCACGATAAATCTTCGGAGCAGATGATAGTCCAAATTCTTGAAGATGTTCTTCAGACAGCGTGGATTTTGTTAGTATACAATAACTGATTGGTGCATGTTTTTGATATTTGCTTCTTTTTGTGATATCCTCTTCTTGTTGTTCAATTGGAAGTAAAGATGCTTCGAAATCCGCGTACACAACAAATGGAACAGGGTATTGTTGATTTACTTTGTCAAATTTTATCTGCGCTCTGCTGGGATGTGGCAATTTAATTCTTACCTCATAGTTTCCACTACATAACCTTTGATTTTCTACTAACCATTCTGAACCTCCCCGTCTCAATTCTTTGTTTATATGACAAAAACATCTTTTAAAAACTGTAATCTTTTTTTCATGCTTAGATAATTGTTAAGAAACAAGAGCTTCAAAATTTTTAATGTAGACATAGTGGGATATATCCCCTTTAGTGATTAATAGCAAATCCGTATGATCTCTGCGCTCAATAGGTGTTATGCGCAAGGGGTACACATTTTTAGACGAATCCAAGCCAAAAATGTTGACAGAAGCTGAAGGGTTTTGCTTTTCAAATTTCGATATATCAGTAATTGCAACAGGGTAAGTCATTCCCTGGAAATTATACTTGTGTTGAACTTCTTCATATGCTTGACTTGGTCTTTCCGGATGGTTTTTTACATATTTGGCCAACATAACATATTTAAAACATTCATTATTTTCATTTTGCACGTTGATACAGGATTTGGTATTCATAATCTTTTTGCGGTAGAGGGATATAGCTACTTCCTCTCATTCCATAACCGTGTTTATGAACTCTAACATCCAGACTTGTTATACTTAATAAAGTCCATCCAGATCCTCTTCCTTCATGCTCTTGTAGTTTCGTCAAAAGTTCCTCAAAACATTCTGTTACGATCTTTTCAATATCAGACGCAGCCATGATGGTTCGTTTTTTTGCCATGAAACCTCTTGGTGATGTTTAGTTTTGAATGTTAGTGAATATAGCATCTAGCAACAGTCCAAATTTGATAAAATTTAATATTTGTTGTTCATTCTTCAGTGTTTTGATTACTAATCCTTTGGCGTTATTTAGAAAGTTTTCAAGTTGTAATTTTGCGTTGTCAATTTTAAAATGTGTTACTACTTTACCAGGTAGTGCTTGGGCGTGTAGCTCCACATTTACTGTTGATGTTGAAGGAGGATGAAGTGTGGACAGAGCAGGCGTAGAAGACGATGCAGCTGTTGATGATGAAGGACGTTGAAGTGTAGACAGAGCAGGCGTAGAAGACGATGCAGCTGTTGATGTTGAAGGTCGGTGAAGTGTAGACAGAGCAGAGGTAGAAGTCGATGTTGATGGGGCATATTGAATAACACTTGGTCTGGAATGTTGGTGTTGAGCTAACGTTCGATCTATTTCTTTCAATTCTTCTTTTTCATATTCTTCATCTTGGTTGTTGTTATGTTTTAGTTCTTTATGAATCATTAAAAGAAATTCATCCTTAAATGAAGACTTACAAATATTGCAGTGATGCATAATGTAGGTGCGATCTCCGCAAGGGTCAACGCAATAATGAAAAACACTGCAAATGCCCCCTCTATTTATACCCTAGCAAGATTGGTGGGGGGTAAGTATGAGGTTAAGTTTTAAATTTTTTTTTTTACATTTTCTATTTACTATTGTAGCTGGAGGCTACAAAGGTTTATATTTAGGTCAAGGTCATTGAGCATATTTGCCAAAACGGGGAATAAAGCAGTAAATTACTTCATTTCAAACCATAAACTGATCTATTCCCCGCTCTGTATTTAACAATTTTCTTTAACAGGAACATTTAATAGATTTTAAACTCGGATGTGAAGTCGGATTGTACACATTGCATCTCGATCAACTAAAAATGTCATAAAACAATAGGGTTGTAGATTCATCTTTAACATATTCGATGGTCAACATTGCTGAACGAAGATCTTGTGGAATTACGTCGACTTTTATTAGTCGCCTTTCGATTTCAAACCGTTTTGTTATTGATGTAAGTTTTATCACATCATCGATATCGAGGAGGGGAAAGCTGTAACAAACGGAGGTTGCTGGTGGGTTCATCATGGCGATATGATAAATATACACTGTTGCATCGACATTAAATAGACGTTCCCCCACCATTAAATGTATAAGTTACCACCACTTAAAAAAAAAAATTGAAAGCTGGTAAATATTTTCTGTCTTGTAAATGGGTCAACTAAAATATATCGAAATTTGAAAAGCAAAAATTTATACCCCCAATTTAAGTGGTGGGGGTAACTAGTGATAGGAAATGGGTATTATTGTATCAAATATATGTAACAATGTTTATGAAACATGGATGATTAAGTCCTGTAAGTGGGTCAAGGTCGTCTTAACTTATTACCAGAACGGGGAATAGAGCAGTAAGTGGTTCTCACTTGGACCACAAACTGATCTATTCCCCGCTCTGTATTTTAAAACCAAAACGGGGAATAGAGCAGTAAGTAGTTCTCACTTTGACTACAAACTGATATATTCCCCGCTCTGTATTTAAAGTTTAACAGTTGACAAGAAAAAAAAACAACACTTAATCAGACTCATTTGATGAATCAGAATTAGTTGTATCAGAAGCATCGGAAATAAATAGTCGTCAACGAATATGATATACCCCTCACGCGCCATCGAAAAATAACCAATCCAAACTACTACTACTAGTGGTTGGAGTTTCATCATGTATTTCTTCAGAACAGAGAAGATGCTGATAGATTCTATAGGTTTCAGATTCCACGTCACTTAACGGATCAATTTGTTCCATATATCCTGCTTCAAGATCATCACTGTCCATAACACTTAATAATTCAAGATCTTCCATTGTATCCATATCACTTAATAATTCAACATCTTCCAATTCGTCTTCATTTTCATCCTCATTTTCAATCACAATAAGTTTTATAATTCCCACGATTGATTTTGCAGAAGGAAATATATTATCCTTTGGTGACATAGCTGCTATATATCCTAGTGCTAACACAAGTAGCAGAATGAGATAAGCACTGATGAGAAACCTCTTTTTATAACCCCAATTTAAGTGGTGGGGGTAACTAGTGATAGGAAATGGGTATTATTGTATCAAATATATGTAACAATGTTTATGAAACATGGATGATTAAGTCCTGTAAGTGGGTCAAGGTCGTCTTAACTTATTACCAGAACAGGGAATCGAGCAGTAAGTGGTTCTCACTTGGACCACAAACTGATCTAATCCCCGCTCTGTATTTTAAAAGTACACATTAAATCTTGTCACTATTGAGCAGCCTTTGCTCTTTGAAGCTCAAGTTCTAAGTCTGCAACCAGGCGAAAGTCTGCATCGTGCTCCTCCCATTGTTGAGGAGAACGCGGCTGTCCACACCACTTTGTGCAGGCGTACCCCATTGCCTCATTATACTCCTCCAGTATAACATGATAGGGTCTTGGCTGCTGCGTTGTAGACTGCATCGATGATGTAGTTTGTTGCGGTTGTGACTGAGCATCATTCTCCGAAACCTTATCAATCTTAGAAACCTCAGTCATTTCAGCAGCCTCAGCAATCGCGTACAACTCCTCTTCGCTAATTTTCTTTCCCCATGTGTTGCTGTTGACGCTCATGATGATACAACTAATAATTATATTCCGAATCGCTCGCTTAAATACCCGCTTACCCCCTTCCCTCTTTACTGTTGAATAATGTCTTTAGTATAATATTTCTCCATTTTTCCTTTTAAGTTTTATCTTTGACTTAGTGTAATATATCTAAGTCCGTTATCTAGGTCAAGGTCGTTGTAACATTGTAAAAAAAGTGTGGACAACGTATTTACACTCTGCAGCATATGCTACAAAATGTAAATAGGTTGTCCACACTTTTTTTTAATTTGGAAAAAGAAAGACTTGATTTAATTTGGAAAAAGGTTATTACAATGTTTTCCACACAGTGGTTCCTGAATTGTCTCTGATTAGATAGTGCTTTTTCGTAGGTTTGTTGGGATGGCGCATGCCTTTAGGTAATCTTAAAATGTAGAGTTGGTCTCCACATTTTAACATGACCTTTAAGAAACCCATTATTTTGACAAAGAAGTATTGTTTGTTTTTACAAAGCCTATTAATCCGAGTTTTGGCTGGTTTTCACTGTTGGATGTGGTGTGGAAAGAGAAACGGTACCCTTGTGTTTTTGTCTTAAATGAAAACTGCATAATTCTTCATCTAAGACACAAGATTTAGCACAACGTTCCCCTTTCCTTGCACCTTTAAAACTGTATTTACATTGCTGTGCAGGAAGTATGCACTTCCTTCTCAAGGATTTTAATTCATTAAATTTCTCTGAAGGAGTTTGATCATTTATGCAGATTACTGACGGATGAAAACTTGTGGAAGGTGGAGTGATGATTGGAGAAATGATCTGCGGTATAGTGGGAGTTGAAGATCTTGAACTCGATGATGATGATCCCGAGCTCGAAGATGAAGAAGAAGAAGAAGACCCCGAGCTCGAAGATGAAGAAGAAGAAGACGAAGAAGACCTTGGCCTTGACCTTGGTGATGGGGAAGATAAAGAAGATTTTGATGGTGGCTTCGGTCTTGGTGGTGGAGAAGATGGAGAACTTGGTTGCGACTCTTCCGGGATTATCAACGACATCAGTAATGCCTGGCGGAGTATGGATGCAGGACCGGATGATGAAGAAGCAGACGATGAAGAAGCAGGCGAAGATAAAACCTGGCGGAGTAGAGACGGTGCAGTAGTTGGTGTAGAAGATGAAGAAGCAGTAGAAGAGTAGGTGAAACAAGAGCTGGTTTCGCTAAGATCATCTTCATGGGCTTGGTCTGCTTCCTGATATGCGCCATGGTTAAACACAAACAGCAGAATGTTTTACCAGTGGTGGGGAACCTCTTTTATACCCAATGTAAGTGGTAGGAGATGTAAGTGGTGGGGAGGTGTAAGTGGTGGGAGTGGAGGTGATTGAGAAAGGTTATTTTAAAAGTATATTTCTTCCAATATTTGATCAAACAAAAGTTTTTCTAAGTCCCGTCAGTAGGTCAAGGTCATCTGACATAATGCCAAAGCGGGGAATAGAGCATAACATACTACTCTGTATTGGGGAAGGGGACAAAATAAAACAAACAAGAGACTGATTTTAAACAAGAGACTGATTTTATATTTCACAAACGTTTCTCATGGGTGAGATAGGTGGTGTCAACCGGTTTGCATGGCCGTATTGATCTTATTGACAAGGCCGGTTTTCAGGGCCGAACCTTATTGTCAGGGGGTTAGGAAAAGGATGAGAAACAAATTACATTACTTTGAAACAAACTGATCAGTTGAAGTTAAAGTTAATTTTACAAAGAAACAAATTACATTACTTTGAAACAAACTGGACAGTTAAAGTTAAAGTTAATTTTACAAAGAACAATCAGTATCACTGAAACCCAGTCGGACGTAGATCAGCGAACGGGCGTCAGGATACTGCGGTCAGTTTAACAAAGGTCACAACAGCAACACTGAAACCCAGTCGGACGTAGATCAGCGAACGGGCGTCAGGCTACTGCGAACCAGTGTTTTGACCAAGGTAGTTTACAAAGACCGACATTTAAATTACTTTGATAACAAACCCCACGGATATAAAGACTTTACCCAGGGATAAGTATGTGTAAGGAAGGTACATATTTCATCATTAAATAAAACACTTGAAACCAACACCAACATTCATTAAACTAACTACATTAATTAGCAGCAATATACAAGCGATAATCTAACAAACAAACTACCATGCTTAACATACTACCATGCACATGCAAAGGCGCGGATCTCTTAATTGCGTGTCGGGCCCAACGCACACTTAAAAGACCTGCGCTGCAGCAGAATGCAACCCGGACGGACGTAGATCACGAACGGGCGGCAGCCTACTGCGAAGAGACTGCGGACTGCTCCCGCTTATAAAGGCAAAGTGACGTCACCGAAGGGGGACGGAGGGAAGGTCATGAAGGGGGGGGTGACCTTTAACTGACCCAAACCGGGGGGGGGTTCCGCTCGGGGGGGGGGGTCCGCCCGGGGGTAGTCCGCTCGGGGGGGGTACCTTAAACTGACCTTAAGGGGGGGGGTATGATGTAAACCGGTCCCCAGCTTTCTACCCATATATGGATAGAGCAAGGTTTCACTTTCGAGAACGCTTTACTGCGTCTGCAACCTCATTCCAGCTTTGTCTTGCGAACTGGAACTACGTGCCGATCAGCAGCGCTAAAATAAATTCCCCTGTGAGCCTCGAGAAACTGCGACGCCTGAAGGAGTCCCTGAAGGAGACGGTTGAGAGAAGAAGTGGTTTTAAGATGCCAACTTCTTTCAAGGCCACAATAAGAAGAAATTTTAAGAACCATCCGCTCTACTTCAACCAACGTCCGTCAACTGAGCATCGACCTTCGACTTCGACTGCAGGTCAATCTACAAGTCAGCCTCGACCTTCAACTCCACCTCTTACCGTGGATGAGGTGATGGAGCGGACGAGGGTGTTGAAGGAAGAAGAATTGGTCACTCCTCTAAATTTCACAACAGTAAAATTTAGAAAACTGAAAACAAATGTTAACTACAAGTTTGTGGCAAGGCTCAGCTGAAACAGCTATATTTTACAATATGAAGATTTTCACTTCAAGGTCCAACTGCCTCACTCCCTGCCGCAACCGCCTAGAATCCCATCCCAAAAGGAACTGTTTTTCATCCAGCAAGAGGGCAAGGCATATTGGATGATTAAATAAATTGTCACATCCCTTGTCCATTTCCTCCACCTCAACTAACTGCAACTCCTTCAGGACTCCTCTTCATGGCAACAAAAACGGTCCTTTTCAGGACCACCCTAAGCATTTCAAGTTAGGGACTTGGCCTGTACATAGGCAGGAGACTGTTAGTCTAATGTTTGTGTGCAGCCCACTTTGTGAAAATTTCTAAGTCCCAAGGTCCTTGAACTTGATTTGACCTTGAACATGACCCATTTTGGGGGGGGGGTACAAAGTTTGTGCAAAGTATGTCATGTGGGTACTCACATTACGCGGAGTAATCAGACGAACAAGTTGGTGCAAACAGAATTCAGATCCGACCAAGGGTATAGCAGTAATAGCTAAAAACAACTATTTTGGAGGTCAAACCTAAATACCTTCTCTATTTACGGATTAAAATATAACAAGTGGGTACTAACATTATGTGGATTGGTCAGACGAACAAGTTGGTGCAAACATAATTCAGATCCGACCAAGGGTATAGCAGTAATAGCTAAAAAACAACTATTTTGGAGGTCAAACCTACATAACTTCTTTGTTTACGATTTAAAATATATTAAAAGGGTATTCAAATTACGCGGATTGATCAGACGAACAAGTTGGTGGAAACAAAATTCAAATCCGACCAAGGGTATAGCAGTAATAGCCAAAAACAGCTATTTTCAAGGACAAACCTTTATAACTTCTTTATTTTTGGTTTAAAGATAACATGTGGGTACTCTACTGTCGCGGCTCGGCAAGATGAACAAGAAGGTGCAATCAAAATTCAGATCCGACCAAGGGTATAGCAGCAACAGCGAAAAAACAACTATTTTCGAGGACAAACCTAAATAACTTCTTTATATTTGGTTCAAAGTATAACATGTGGGTACTTCAATTACGCGGCTTGACAAGACAAACAAGAAGATGCAATCGAAATTTAAATCTAACCAACGTTATAGCAACCGTAGCGTAAAAACAATTGTTTGAAGGACAAGGTAACGTTGTGGTGGGGGGTAGGTGGCTATCATACACGATAACGCTACATCATTATTCTTCCAGCTCTTGACAGATGAACATCTACCTAGAGGGTCTGAAAAATGTCGCAGTTTTATAGGAACATGAAGAAGGTGACCTTCAGTAGTCCACTTGACACTACTTTCTACTTCTCTGACAATGAAGACAGAAGGTCTACGCTTTTAGTGGACAATGAGCGGTTTCGTCGAAGAATAATCGAGGTTGAAACACTTTTAGCCAGTTGTTTGCTACGCAAAAAGCACCATATAATTATACAGCGTTGAGCAAAAGTTATTGAAGTTTTCAGTTACGGAGCTAAGGTCTTGACAGTCTAAGAGCTAAACCCTAACTAACACATGTAAACTAGTTATTGTGCGATGTAAGACTTGGTGGGGGGACTGCCATCTGCCGCGCACTTGCCACCTGCCGCCTGCCACCTGCCGCCTGCCATCTGCCGCCTGCCATCTGCCGTCCGCCATCTGCTCCGCCCCACCACACTTTTACCCCACCATTTTGTTTGATTCCAAAACGCTAGCTAGGGAATAGTCAGTACACCTCCGGCTCTCGACCGGTGAACATCGAGCGCTCTCTCTGCGCTCTTCACAAAATAACATTATCATGTCACTTAAGATTCGATGTATTTATTATGACTCTATTTATCTATCAACTTCTACGGACCTGGAGGTTTTTGAAGAAGAGTTAAGACTTCTCCTAGCAAATGGTTATAGTTTATCTTTAGAACTGATCGCAACAAACAACATAGACTCTGCGCAGGGATCAAAGTATCTACTGCCTTTCATCAGAAAACGAAGTGATGGTCGCGACTCCGGATCAACAACATCGATGACGACAAACAACGGGGAACTATTGTAAACGTAAATTATTGTAAACATAATTTATTGTAAATAAAAAGAAAAGTAAAAAATTAAAGTAATAAATGAAATAGTACTACCTCACACTCGTATCATTCGATTGTTCCATTCGATTGTTTTCATTCGATATTTTTTATCGATTAACTATCGAATCACAATCGAATTTTACGCGTGCGAGGTAGTACTTTTTTTAAATAACCTCCCCGTGACCTTGACCTTTAAACGTTCCCTCACACAAAACCGCCTACGTCACTGGCTCAGCCTCAGATGACGTATTTAATGACGCAGCGCTTCCGGTCACGTGACCGGAAGCTGTCAATCACTTGGCCCAGAACCGGCAAACCCACACTACTAACATGTTAGCAATGAATATAAGCTGCACATATTCCACTGCAAATGTGCCACAAATCTATTTTGCAAATTTGCAGAAAACTATCATGAACACATTCTGCAAACAATTTTTGAATAGTTGCTGCAAATATTCAGTGAAAGTTTTTTGCAAACATTCAGTGAAAACGTTTTACAAACATTCCTTGCATATTTGCTAAAAAATATTCAATGCAAATTTTCCGCAAACATTCAGTGAAAACTTTCTGCAAATATGACAAGTGTAGACTTCCATACTTGCGGAATGTTCTTCGCAAACAAACATGTTTAAAATGCATATTTTCTGCAAACATTTTGGTTTGCGGTTGAAAATGTTTTGCAAATGTTCTGCAAATTTTCCTTGCTATCTGGGCTATATATAGTTGCATTTTAAATTTGCTGAGTACACAGGTTTGTTATGATTGGGATTTTTTAAAATACATTACAGTAGACTCCAGAAATTTTAACTAATCAATCTGGATAAATCTGGATAAAAAAAAACGGATTTCCCAGAGGTTGGCATGCAAGACGTACAAGACAAAATGATGTCTGCACTAACAAAGTGGGCACAGTGAATTGAGACTCACCTGCTCCCTCCTTCCTCCCTGCGCGACACTTTCACTGCCTCGTTAATCATAAACAACATCAATTTTACTGAAACACAGAGCGCTTGACGATGCAAACTACATGGCGTTTGTGTTATCAGTAAAAACTAAAGACGCTAAAACGTGAAGTTTGTTTTTATTAAATAAAAGAAATCAAGGTCATAGGTCCGGACTACCTGGAGTTCAGACTAAGCCGATCCAGATATCTGAGGGTCTACTGCATTTGTTAACCTGAAAGTAATTTCCCTTTGAGCCCCCTCAAGTTTTAAATGTTATGCACCCCCTGCCCAGTGAGGCTAGACAGATATTTGCATGCTTCTTGATTTACATACTCTTGGATTTAATGTGAAAACAGTTATCAGCTTACCTGAAAATATTCTAAAAAAGTAGAAAAGTACTGTTCTTTCCTAAGACAGCCCAGATCCAAAAAGTCTTCAACTAGCTCAACAACCTAAAAATTATCATGTGGTTTAAGAAAGTGGAAACAATTGTATGTTTACATGGGAATCATTAGTATTAAATAACCCATCCTAATAATAATTTGTTAAATATGAAAAGTATGTAAGGTCATTCCATACGAATGAGTAATTTTTGTATCATGCTTGCTAGCTGGAATCCCGTTCTCCAAATGGGGATCTTGTTGGCAAAGTAAAAAGCCATATGTTTTTACAAATTTACATTATAATCAGCAGTCAAATTAAGGAAAATAACTCCAGAAGATTAACATTGGAACTTTTAAGACACATGGGGTGAAGCCCTGAAGGTGAACGTTTTTAAAAACCCCACAATGTGCATCTAGAGCATAAGAGCTTGACACCATGATAAAGGGCCACAGTGAACAAACTGTGTTTAGTCCACCTTAGGGCCACAGTGAACATTGTTTTGATTCACGCCCTGATCAAAGGCTACAGTGAACATTGTGTTGAATCACTCTCTGATCAGGGTCACTGTGAACACTGTGGCAAATCATGTCCTGATTAAGGGTCACAGTGAACACCGACCAAGTGCCACTGTGAATATCGTTTTGATTAATGCCCTGATCAAAGGCTATAGTGAACATCGTGTTGAATCACACTCTGATCAAGGGCCAGATTAACCATTTTGTTGACCTCAATGTGATTAAGGGCCATAGTGAACACTGTGTTACATAAGTGATATCATTTGATACAGAGTATCAAGCCCTGATCAAAGGCCATAAATTCATGTTTAACATAACAACCAAATGATCAACTTTCAATGCTATACTTCGATTACATTAAAATATGTGATTACGTTTCTACTTTGTTTGCAAACTAACATGAGTTGTTGCTTATATTGTTTTATTTTCCTCAGCATGTAAAAAGTAAAAAAAAATAAAACAGATGAGGCAGAGTATTGGAGAAAGGTGAAATGTTAAGCGGGTTAAACACTGGTGTCTCAGTCATTGTGTCTTAAGACATTTGTCTTGTCTGAGGCATGTATCACCTGAACCAACCTGTGTTATTGAATGGGAACTTACACACTGCTCGAGTCAGCTGTGCGATGCGACACATATGCTTCAGACACATGTCTCGCGAGACCGGTTGGTCGGTGTTGTTGGTAAGACATGCCTCACGGGAAGCAGGTCCGCGCATGCGCACATCGCAGAACGGACTAGTCAGCCATCTGCAACATCACCCGCAAAGGCAACAATACATGAGACACGAGACACGCATGAAACATACATGTCGCATTCAATTTCATCAGACAAGGCAGATGTCTTGAGACACGATATCTGAGACACCACTGTGTAACCCGCCTTAGGGGCAATGACCCCTTCAAGCCACTAGTAATAGTTTAACCCTTTGAATGCCAGAGTTTTTCGGTCGTCATATCCCTAGAGTGCCAGAGTTTTTAACACAGTATATCCAAAAAGTACCAGGCACAAAATCAACATTTTGCAAGGGTTTGGAAAAAAATTAATAACATTTTTATTTGGTAAGATATTATTATGAAACTTTTTTTGTTTTGTAAGTTTAAAGTTTAGCTATAATATTATGCACATATATAATATTTAAAAAATAAAAAATAAAAATTTGAATACATATAACAATTATGTGGGAAATTCCTTTTAATTTTTTTTATTTGTTTCAGGTAAATAAACATTGTTCAAATATAAGATTTTCACCAAATAACTACTAGATTTATAGAGGACATGTTTCCCAAAATATTTCCTGAAAGTTTCATCAAATTTGGGCTTTAGGCGGACAAGTTATTTCCATAAATGTAAAAAAATATAAAAACGGCAAATTAGTACACAAGACAGTAGCCTAACTTTATTCAAGGGTTTAAGTTTTATTACAATTTTATTTCATAAAGCAGACTAACTAGGCCTCGTATATTTATGGAGTATATGTTTACCTGAACATATCCTGGAAATGTCCTGGAAGAAATAATAAAAAGTAATGACGTAAGAAAAATTTTCTATAACAACGATTCACAAAATCAACATTTTGCAAGGGTTTTGTACATAAAATCAATAACTATTTTATTTGGTAAGATATTATTATGAAACTTTTTTTGTTTTGTAAGTTTAAAGTTTAGCTATAATATTATGCACATATATAATATCTAAAAACAAAAAAAATAAAAAATTTGAATAGGTACATATTATACATGCGGGAAATTTTTTACATATTTTTTCAGATAAATAAACATTGTTCAAATATAACATTTTCACCAAATAACTACTAGATTTATAGAGCTAGAAAATATCCTGGAAATGTCCTGAAAGAAATAATAAAAAGTAATGACGGAAGAAAAATTTTCCATAACAACGATATATCGTTGCAATGTATTTTTCGGTAAGACCACCGACGACGATATATCGTTGTGAAGTATTTTTTGGATGTTCCGTGCACAACCATATATCGTTGCGTGGCACTCAAAGGGTTAAGTCAAGTACTAATCAGTTGTTAAACTCACACAACTTTGCAAATAACTAATTCATGAAAACTTGTTTCAATAAAATATGGGAAATATCAAACAAAATGTGGTGCATAGGCTGATTATTTAAAGTAGACCACATCTTAAAATACCCCCGTCGCAGCAAACCTGAGTACTCAACAAATTTCCAATGGAGATATTAACGTCTTAATACTACATAAAGCCACTTAGAATGTTTCATGAAAATATATTCACAAATACGCGATATATACAATTTTAATTATTCTCCACAAGAATAACATTGGGGCTGAGTACGCAGATTTGCTGCATCAACAAACAAAAAAAATTGGTTTTTATGCTAATATCAATATAACTCAACTAGGTGAAGTCATATATCAGTTTTTATTAAATTATGTTCATAATTAAGGGAGATAGAGCATTTAATTATTATCCATAAGAATAACATGGGGCTGAGTACGCAGGTTTGCTGCTACGGGAGCCTTTGGGAAAACATTTTTTTGAGCAAATATCAATATACCACAACCAGATGAAGCCATATACCAAATTTCATCAGTATACGTGCGAGATGTAAAAATTTTCTTTTCCTCCATAAGAATAGCATTAGACAACGTACTGTGTTTAGCACTTTAAATATTTCGGTAAACAATTGACGTAGAGTAATGGTCAAAATACCAAATTATGTGTTTTTTAAGCTGAATCCAATGGTAAAATCTAAAATTAGTATATTTCAAAATTTATATGTACAAAATTCAAAATACCCCCGTCGCAGCAAACCTGCATACTCAGCGAATTTCCAATGGAGATATAAATGTCTTAATACCACATAAAGCCACATACCAAGGTTCATAAAAATATATTCACAACTAAGCGATATAAGCAATTTTAATTAATCTCCATAAGAATAACATTGAGGCTAAGTACGCAGGTTTGCTGCAACAAGGAACACAATAAAAGAGTTTTTACGCTAATATCAATAGAACTTAACTAGGTGAAGTCGTATACCAGTTTTTAGCGAATTTCTCCTATGAGGGAAGAAGCTATTACCGTAGTCGGCATGGTAAGACCTAGGCCCGGGACCATGATAACTTTTCGTTTTGAGGTCCCCAGACCCCAAATATACCATTCGTTCGAAACTGTATATATATGTGTCCGTGAGCACGATAACTCTCGTAAAAATTATCCGATTTTGATGAAATTTGGTATAAACATGTAAAGCAATATTTATGACTTTAAGTTCAAAAACCAGCCAGATCGCTCTATCCAAAGGGGTATTTTGGGGGGTTTTGTACCCCAAAAATGGGTTTTTCGAATTTTTTACATATAATTATGGATATAGTCAAATTTTAGTTTTCCCATTGCATTCAGCTTTTAAAAAACACACAATTTTGTATTTTGATCATTTCTCTACGTCAGTTGGTTACCGAAATATTGAAAGTTCTAAACACAGTACGTTGTCTAATGTTATTCTTATGGAGGAAAATACAAATTTTATATCTCGCTTATTTATGAACGTACACTGACGAAACTTGGTATACGGCTTCATCTGGTTGTGGACCATTGATATTTTCTCAAAAAAACAATTTTTAACCAAAGGCTCCCGTAGCAGCAAACCTGCGTACTTAGCCCCATGTTATTCTTATGGAGAATAAGTAACGTGTTATCTCCCTTCATTATGAAAATAAATTAATGAAATTTGGTATGTGGCTTTACCTACATGAGTTATATTGATATTTGTATAACCATTTTTTGTGTTCCTTGCTTCAGCAAACCTGCATACTCAGCCGCGATGTTATGGAGAATAATTAAAATGTCATAAATAGTTTATTTATTAACCAGCTTCTGAATTTCCTGGAGTCAAATCAATTGTTGGATCAAGAACAACATGGTTTTCGACCAGGAAAATCTACAATAACTGCAAGTATAGATTTTATTGAATCAATTATTAACTCAATCGACAGAAATGAAAAAGTAATTGGAATTTTCCTTGACTTTTCAAAAGCATTTGATACTGTGTCACATGAGAAATTGCTTGACGTTCTTCATGGTTTAAACATAAATAATAAAGAGTTTAAATGGTTCAGTTCATATTTAAAAGACCGACAACAATGTGTCCAAATTCAACATAATCTTAGCTATCCAAATTGTAAATACACATACACTCAAAATGTTTGCTCCAATTACAAAACAGTTAGAAATGGTGTCCCCCAGGGATCTATTTTGGGCCCCCTGTTATTTCTTTGCTACATGAGGGGGTTCCCAAAGGCTATCGATGGAGGAGGCTCGATGTATCTCTATGCTGATGACACTAATATCACAGTTACAGGTAATTCGCAAGAAGAAGTTGAACTAAAATCTTTTTTAAATCTTCTGTCAGTTAAGGACTTCTCAATTAGTAAAAATATCCTAATAAATTCTAATAAATCAAACTTTTTATCATTTTCCACAAAACAAACAAGATTAAAATTACAACCAAACGTTTACATTGATGGTTCACACTTGAACCAAGTAGAGCACACCAAATTTCTTGGATTGATATTGGACCAACACTTGAACTGGGATAAGCATATTCAACATGTAGTAGGTAAAATGGCAACTGGTCTGTACGCCTTGCGACAAATGTCAAGGGTGTGCAATATTCAGACCTTAAAAACCATTTATTTTGCTTTGATAAATTCACACATGTCTTATGGTATAGCTATATATGGCGGAACCACTAAAAAAAACTTAGACAAGATTCTTCGTCAACAAAAAAAAAGCACTCCGAATTATTTTTAACATTAAAAATCGACAATCAGTAAAGCCATATTTTTCTAAATTAGGTGTTATGACTGTCTATGACCTGTACATATTTGAAACAATATTACATGTGAAAAAATTAAACCTTCAAACCAATGATACAAATTTTCACAATTATAATTTAAGAAATAACAGGCAGGTAGAAAAACATAAATTAAAGTTTTTTGAGAGGAAAACTAGTTTTATTGGCACTAAGTTTTTATTTAGTTTGCCTAAAAATATAAAAAATGAAAATAACTTAAATGTTTTTAAAAAAACTCTGAAGGAATATCTGCTCACTGTATCCCTTTATTCTCTTGAGGAATTTTGGGATCTAAGAAATGCAAAATAAATTATGTTTATAAACTTTGACTAAAAGTTATTTAACATTAATTGTTACATCCTTATGAAAGTAAAATTATTTAGTGATAAGGCCCTTATGTATATATATTCTTGACACTATTCAATGTATTGTAAATACTGTTCGATGAATAAAGATGATTTGAATTTGAATTTGAATTTATGAATGTATATTGATGAAACTTGATATGTGGCTTTATGTGGTATTAAGATATATGCATTGGAAATTCGCTGAGTACGCAGGTTTGCTGCTACGGGGGTATTATTCATTTATGTTCATAATTAAGAGACATAGCATTTAATTATTCTCCATAAGAATAACATGGGGTGTGAGTCCGCAGGTTTGCTACTACGGGAGCCTTTGGCAAAAAATTGTTTTTTGAGCAAATATCAATAGACTACAACCAGATGAAGCCGTATACCAAGTTTCGTCAGTATACGTTCATAAATAAGCGAGATATAAAATTTGTCTTTTCCTCCATAAGAATAACATTAGACAACGTACTGTGTTTAGCACATTCAATATCTCGGTAACCAATTGACGTAGAGGAATCATCAAAATACCAAATTGTGAGTTTTTTTAAGCTGAATCCAACGGTAAAAACTAATATTTCACTATTTAAAAAATTATATGTAAAAAGTTCAAAAACCCATTTTTGGGGTACAAACCCCCCCCCCCAAAATACCCCTTCGGATAGAGCGATCTGGCTGGTTTTCGAACTTAAGTCATAAATGTTGCTTTAGACGTGTATACCAAATTTCATCAAAATCGGATCATTTTTATGAGAGTTATCGTGCTCACGGACACACACAAACACACATGTATATATATATATATATATATATATATACACAGTTTTGAACGAATGTTGTTTTTGGGGTCTGGGGACTTCAAAACGAAAAGTTATCATGGTCCCGGGCCTAGGTCTTACCATGCCGACTATGGTAATAGCTTCTTCCCTATAGCGGAAATTCGCTAAAAAAACTAGTATAAAAAAATGGAACCTCTGATCGGACTATTAATTTGCTTTTTGATTGGTTTACTATTATCCATGCAGCCCTGCATACAAATCATGCAGGTTTAAGATTATAAATATAATACAATTACCAGAATCTTGAAGAGATTTTCTTTTTTTAAAAATGGAAGTGCCATTTTCATGTGATTGAGTGTTTCACTAAGATTCTTCATTGAAATGATAGTTATCTGAAGTTTTCCTGGACAAACTTCTCCTTCAGTCTAAAATTAGAGTTGCATATTACAAAATTATAGTAAATTTCTTAGCCAGTAAAAAGTGTTATGACAAAACTTAATAAGTAAAATTAATAATTGGATAATTGAAGGAAGTAGGTGGTAATTTTGTATTCTTCAAAATCTCCAAATGATTAGCATTAGAAATAAGATCCCCATATGACATATATTCATTTTTTTTATTTGTTCATGCAAAGAACAAATAATAGCTGTTTTTAGTTTCAAATTTGTATAATTATAGCCATTGAATGAAGAGTTATTAAAGCTCATTGATTCAGCATTGGAAACCAAAATATTAGCGAGTAAATTTATTTGCAATATTTAAATAACAATCTTTACTCACCAAACACGAGAGTAATTATTTAAATGGACACTTAACAAAATCCCTGTCTCAAATTTGGTTTAAATTAGCAACAAACCGATGGGCAGAGATTATTATGGAATTTATATATATTACAACAAATTCATTTTAAGTAACTTGATATCGGGGAGAGAGGAGTTGCATATGTCACATGGGTGAGTTTCGCATTGGTTCCAGCGCTACACACTGCAGTCTAAATAAACTCGTAACAATGAAGGGCAAAACAAGTCCTTTCTCTGAGCTTATAGATACACTTACCAAATGGTTGGGGAGAGTTTCAAAATCTTGCATTGCAGTTTTTATTCCTAAGTGGATATAGTCCTGAAATTCTTCTATTGAAATTCTTGCCCTACATTGTCCCTAAAATAAAATTATGACAAATTATATCAAATATTTATTGTTACAACACTTTCTATAAAATTAACAGCAAAAAAGTAAATACTACTTATATTGTACGTACCAATTTAAACTTTATTCAAATATTCCTGCATGCTATATTAGGTTTATATTTTCCCCATTATACAAAGTATATGAAGAAAGTGTTATTTTTGTAAAATATTTGGAATTTGAGTTATTGGTGAAAATATTCATTTCAGTGCTCTCAGAACCCAAAAAAGTGGTTTTAACGAATTTCCCTAAAGGGAAGAAGCATTAACGTAGTCAGCATGGTAAGACCTAGGCCCGGGATCATGATAACTTTTTATTTTGAGGTCCCCAGATGCCAAAAACACCATTCGTTCAAAACCTACAGTGTGTTTTATATATATATATATATATATATATATATATATATATATATATATATATGTCCATAGGCACGATAACTTTCGTAAAAAAGGTATGATTTTGATTAAATTTGGTACAAAGTGTAAAGCAATATTTATGACTTAAAGTTTGAAAACCAGACAGATCCCTTTATCCGAAGGGGTAGTTTAGGGGGGTTTTGTACCCTAAAAATATTTTTTTTTAGTTTTTTACATGTAATATTTTAATAAATCTAATTTTAATTTTCACTAATTGATTCGGCTTAAAAAACCCAACAATTTAGTGCTTTGATCATTTCTCTACGTCAATTGGTTACAGAGATAGTGAAACATAGTACGTTGTCCAATGTTATTTTTATGGAGAAAAAGAACAATTTTACATATCGCTTATTTATGAACGTATCCAGAAAAAAATTTGTATATGGCTTCATTTCGTTGTGGTCTATTGATAATTGTCAAAAAAATTTTGCCGATGGTTCCTGTAGCAGCAAACCTGCGTAATCAGTGTCCATGTTATTCTTATAGAAAATAAGAACAAATTTATGCCTCACTTAATTATGAACATAAATTAATATAACTTGGCATGTAGCTTCACCTAGTTACATTACATTGATATTTGAATAAAATGACATAATTTGTGGTCCTTTTTGCAGCAAACCTGCGTACTCAGCCCCCCATGTTACTCTTATAGAGAATAATTAAAATTTTATAAATTTCTTTCTTTATTAATGGATACGGATGAAACTTGGTATGCGGATTCACCTGGTTGTGGTCTGTTGATATTTGCATTAAAACCTGATATTTTCTGGTCCTTGTTGCAGCAAACCTGAGTACTCAATCCCCGTGTTATTCTTATGGAGAAAAATTGTATATACAATTCCAATTCCAATTTGATATACAGCTCATTTGTGAACATGTATTTATGAAATTTGTGGTAAGTGGCTGCATATGGTATATATGCATTGGGAATTCCCTGAGTATGCAGGTTTGCTGCAACGGGGGTATTTGGGGTTATGTCTGCCTGTATGGATGTGTATAGATCTAGAACCTACATCAATTGCCCAATTTTGATATATCTCCAGGCTGTTTTTTGGGTTTTTTTTAGTTTTAACGGCAATTATTCCCCAAAAAACACTAAAAAACATGAAAAATCTGTATTTCTCAAAAAAAGCCTAACGATTTCAATAACAATTTAGTGGTTTGTAGTGTTTTAGATTTCTAACAAAATTTCACCGTCTGTGTTTCTGGAAAGATTTGGGTTCAGAAATTGTAAAGTTTACTAGGTCCTAAAATACAATTTTTAAAATTACATTTCATAAAATCATAGAACTCAAATGAAATGTAGATACTTATCAATATTAAAAAGAACAAAAAACTAATTAAATCCGTATTTATAATCATTATTTGACAAATAATGACTGTGGAAAAATCAAATGTTTATTTAGCGGTAAACACAGTATGCTGGTTAATGTTAATCTCATAGATTTCCAAATAAATTCCATTTCTCTCTTACTTACTGATTAATTTCATTAAAAATTGGAATGTTAACTTAAGTTAGTATTGAACAATAGAGGAAGTTTGGAATATGATGCCACGTAACCCTGGGGATTAGGAGGGGGCATTTCCTCTCTTTAAACCAATGAGTGTTTATAGATATTACATGTAACTTATCAAATTAAAAGTTGTCTGAATGTCTAACACTTCTTTAAACAATGCATCTGTCGAGTACTACCTATGCTGATACATATTTGTACTCCTTTTAAGAGAAATAAAAATATAAAATTAAGTTAAACTATTATTTTTCCATTCTGTTATTACATAATTACCATAACTATATTACTAAATAGGTTTCTTACCTCCGTCAATAGTCCAAAATGTTTGACATATATAGGTTATGCCAACATGTTTCGGAACTTGTCGGGATGCCCGTGACCGTGATAGCGCTATCTAAATGTTTATTCGTTCGTGTATGTGTTGTGTTTTGTTTAAATTTTAACATCTTGAAGACTTGCAAGCCTTGAAAATGTTGCACTTGCAACAAAACATTTTGGCATAACCTATGTGAAAAATGTTGGACTATTGACAGAGGTAAGAAACCTATTTAGTCTTGAACATAGTCCAGGGGCTAGTAACAATGGATTTGAACAACTATATATTCATCACCTCCATAAATCGCCTTCCCCAAATTGTTGCCAAAATATAAAATGAGGAAGTTTTAAAATAAATATTTCTTTTATAAAGTTTTGTGTATAATAAATAAATATATAATTAAACTTTGTAATCATGTAAGTATACGTTTAAACTATCATTAAAAAATTCTTAACTATTTTGAGACACAAAGTCTTTAATAAACTGATATTATACTTTTGGGATTTTATTACTACATACATTTTATTATTCCAGCTTTACTGTTTTTTTTTTTAAACTACAGTGGAACCTCAATAAATTGAATTCCTTGACAAATTGAAGTTTCGTCATTCCCCTTGAACTTGCCTTCTGACTACATTAATTCACCTCTACAAATCAAAGTGTTGATGGCAGGGAACCTTTTGATAGTTCAAAGTTTTGTGGCCTGCTCAGCTTACCACCATAACTCTACAGGGTGATTATAAATTCCCTTCCCCCTCTGTTTTTTTATACAATTTATATTTAAAGTGATTTTCAATTATGGGATTCATTGTATTGGTACATACTCTAACTTTTGTAGTAATTTAAAATATTGGGAGTTACCTGAGGTCTAAGATGTAGGAGTCAACTTCCAAATTTCTTATGAGAAGATAGTTATGCGACATGTCTAATAACACTGCCTTTTCCCCCCTGAAAACAGTGGTGCAATCAAAACTCAAAAGGCACACCAACCCCTGTGCCCTGTGTTCCCTGTGTATCTGTGAGTGGTACATCTTAGACCTACAGACAGGGATTCAGCTGGGAAAAAAATTCTTTGAGCAAAAATGCTACAAGCTCTTTAATACTTGTAGCAAAAATATTTCCTTTTTCACATTTTTATAGCATGTCATTATACTATTTTTTGGTCTTAAGTTGTTTTTTTGCTTGTATTTGTTTTTAAGGGTTAACATTTAAATAATATATAATTCAGCAGTGTCTACTTTTCTTGGTAACTTATCCATTTTAACCATTAAAGTCTATAATGGAAATATACTAAACATTCTAGTACAATAGGCCTAATATGGCACCAGAACAACTAAAACTCACACAACCCAAACATTACACACTCTGAAACATAACCTCAAAGCATATCGCGATCACATTTGCGCATCACCGATTTCGAGTTGTCTGTTTTCGCTAAGGTACCTCTACACTTTCGCCCAATCGTTGCGACTTCGAGCGACTCGTGCTCGTGTAACCATTCACATTCTGCAGCGAGTCGAGACTTAAGTACTCGTCTCCTTTGACTCGGTCACAAAAACCGACAAGAATCGGTGCGATGGCGAGGCGAGCGCCGTCATCCCTTCGGTGGCGAACTAGCCCTCGACATTCTCGCATTCGCCGATTCGCTCGGCTACTACGGAGTGCGCGCCAAACTGACTCACAAGGGAGGTCTGTTACTACAAGGCAGAGGCGTGTACAACTACGTACACGTCCGACGTGAGCCGCTACTGTTCACGTCTGTTCCAAATTATGCACCGTACGTTAATTTTCCTGCGATTTTTCAAACAAATTGAGAGCCAGAAAACCTCCTAACCTAATCTAATGTAACGTAACCTAACCTAACGTAATGTAACGTAACCTTACCTAACCTAACCTAAGCGGTAGCGAAGTGAATTTGCCCTTACATTGGACGTGTACGTAGTCACTTCGTTACTACAACTGTCATATCAGTAACTCGCCCGTTCCGTTTACACGGTACGCAGTTGAAATTGACAGCAACTGTTTACGTAATGTAGGCTCGTCCCCTCTACCAATCACACAGAGACGATCGGTAAGTGACGTAGTGCAACCAACGTAACGTTAAGCCTCTACAACATCTCAACTACTCTTCTAATATTTTTTGGTTGTGGATCGTGATCACGGACTTTTAATACCTACAATTTGTATTGTTAAAACCAGATTTTCTGCAATAAAATTATAAAATACCTTTCTTTGTAGCAAAAAAGCGACAGCCTGCCCAAATATTGTCGCATTTTCGTGGTGCATGTCGCATTTTGTGACAAATGCGACTGCAGCTTAAACCCTGCCTACAGATACTTGAAAATGGTACAACCATTTTTAATTTCGATAGCACCACTGTTTTCAGGGGGAAAAGGCAGTGTTATTTGACATGTCGCATGACTATCTTCTCATTAAAACGTTTAAGTCGACTCATACATCTTAGACCTACAGATATCGTGAAAACAGTACAACCCTCTTGAATTTCGATTGCACTACTGTTTTCAGGGGGGAAAGGCAGTGTTATTTGACATGTCGCATGACTAGCTTCTCATTAAAACGTTTAAGTCGACATCTTAGACCTACAGATATCTTGAAAATGGTACAACCCTTTTGAATTTTGATTGCACCACCGTTTTCAGGGGGAAAAGGCAGTGTTATTAGACATGTCGCATGACTATCTTCTCATAAGGAATTTGGAAGTTGACTCCTACATCTTAGACCTCAGGTAACTCCCAATATTTTAAATTACTACAAAAGTTAGAGTATGTACCTATACAATGAATCTCATCATTGAAAATCACTTTAAATATAAATTGTAAAAAAAACATAGGGAGGAAGGGACTTTATAACCAACCTGTATAAATCAAAGTGTTGACTGGAAAGCCTCCATAAATCGAAGTTGTACATTATTGGTCAAATCCCAAAACCTCAGTTTTTATGTTGTATTTGAGCAACTATCATTCATATTGCAACCAGAAACTCATCCCACCCTCCCTCCCCTCTACATCTATTCCCATCCAGTGTGATTAGTTAGCCAGGATTTGAGTGTTCCGGTGTGTGGATGAATTGTTTTTAAGTTTAATTGATGAAAGTTTTTAGGATATGTTGGTCAGAACTGGTGTCGATTCAAATGAGGGGGGAGGATACCTTGAGGAAAGATACTAAGAAAGGAGTACAAAAAGTCTAACAATGAACAGGAAGTGGTTGACATTACATAACACTATCATACTGCCGAACTGTGAGTTACTTGTTTGTTTACCTTCCCTACCCCATATTATGATAATTAAAGGAAGTTTTTCATTCTCTTTACGTTCACTGAAGGAGCGGTTTGAAACATTTACAATTGTTTGAATCCTTCTTACAAAGATTTAGGTAGCATCATTCTAATTAGGATTACGCATTGTCAAGTAACTAAAGCTCTTTACACTGAATGTGACCAATTTCGTACCAACTAATTAATATACTATAAATAGTCTATTCCACTTAACATCTTTCTTTTATGTTATGAATAAATATTATTCTTGTTTCAGATTCATCCATCTTGCTTCTTGGTTCATTTTACTTCCATCCTTTCATCACAAAATATTCGGGCCTAGTGTTATTAGAAAAACAATGTTCAGATTTTCCCAAATTTTGGATTTCTGGGGTTTGGATTTCTGAGGTTCCACTGTATCAACATCTATTTCAAGCCGTGTCTTTGGTAATACATTGTTTACTATCACAGAATCTTTAAAGGCGTTTAAATAACTACACCCTTAAGATTGCCCTTTTTTTAGCTATACTTGCCAGTAGGTAATGATTTTTAGAATACTAAATACAGGGTTCATTTTGATTTTTGATACCTAAAAAGTAGAAAAAGTAGGAGGTTTTAGGGAAACAGTACGAGAAAGGAGGAGGTTTTTGGCCTCAAAAGTAGAAGTAGAAGCTTTTTCGAGTAAAATGACGTAATTTAACTTAAGAGGGTGCTCCAGTAATGAAACATTTGGTGTTTCTACCTGCTTCCCCCATAAGGCCAATGTTAACTTTCAAAGCTCCTCCCTTCTCAACAGATTATCTGATATCATTGATGGCTCATTTTCAGTTAAAGAGTCCAAAAATATCTAGCAATATCATTGGGCAAAATGTTGATATCACAGATAATTATTGTTCAAATAAATAAAAAAAATAATATTCAAAATTAATATATTTGTATACTGTTTATGATACCAAAATTATGCTCACTGAAATCGCTAGGTATTCATTGTTGTTGATTAGGAAACCCCAGCATAGCTGCTAGGCATGTCTTCCACAAGCGGGAATATTGCGCAGGTTAACGGAAGGATAGGATATAGCAGGAAAGGAAAGGGTGGGATGGGACGGCAGCCAAATTGACCCTTCAGAGGGCCAACTCCCATGCCCCTGTGACAGCTGGGATGAGGCTCAAACAGGGGACCCACATTCTGCCCTCCAACTCGTCAACTAAACTGACAGGGTATCCATGTACAACAGCCAGAGACCATTCATTCTCAGGTTGGGGACCAAACCCGGAATTTCTGTCCCCAGCCGCTGCAAAAGGAGGGACCAAAGGTACACATTGGTATCATGGTAGAAGCAGAGGACTGGAGTCCTGGTCCATATGTCTCTTAAGGCATATACCAGCCAGTTTTTTTACTGTATTTTTCATGCATCTCGCAACAATTTTTCTCATAAATTCTTTCCCTTATTAACAAAATCAAGTACAAAAATCATTAGCGGCTAATTCAATTTTGTTTACAGGCATAATAATACTTATAAAAACAGTTAACGCTTGCTATCTTTAAGCCTACCCTACTATCAGGATAAGGTAGACAGGTGTTAATAGTTCTCATAAAAGGTATTTCCTTTTTTTCTGTGATTACAGTAACAATTATTTTATATATAATCCCCGAACAAAAATACCAGATAAGGTATGCTAAATAAATGTAATAAATGTATATATGCTGATTGCTGAGGTGTGTTAACTCTGACATTTGATACATAATTGTATTCAGTTATGAAAGTGTTTTTGCATCGACACCCGACTTCTAAATTGTGAAAAAGACTTGCTTGTGTTGCCAGGTGGTAGAGTATTTACAAGTAAGCATTTCCCTCTCAATTCAGTTTGGAATAAACAAAATAAAGTATGAAGATTTTCACTGAAAATTTGATATATTTAAACGTATTAACCAAATGAATAACATAGAACATTTGAATAGATATAGTGACTACTTTGACTGCTGATTTTTTAAACAGATTTCCTGAAGGCAAGGAGATTAGGGTACATATAACACTTTATTATTTAAACAATAGTGTATATTTCGTCACTAGGATCAAAAGTGGATCTTTTTAATACGAGCTCCAGTTTAACTGCCGAGGCGAAGCCGAGGCTGGGAAATGAGCGAGTATTAAAAAGACACTTTTAATCCGAGTGACGAACTATATTTTTCGTCATACTGCCAAAAAACTTAAGGTTTAAATAAAAACAAAAGTAAAATTTACGTACTGTCTTCATAACCTCAAATGTTTCTTTCAGCTTGTCTCTTGAAACAATCAGCTGTTGCACATGCATAACTTCGGTTCATTCATATCTATCGGTTGTTGAGTCGATCACTTCAAACCAATCATTGTGGTTCGAATCAATCGGTTGTTCTTCAAATAACAATACAACAATGAATGTTTCGATAATAACAATGAATGTTTCGATTATTTGTAATCGAATGAATTTTAATCGATTTATGACGACCTCGAATCAAAAGTATCATCAACAATGATCTTTTTAGTACTAGTACGATAATGATCATCAAAACATATGTTATTATCCAAAGACTAAAAAGAAGAACTTCAACGCATCTGTCAAAAACAGTTGTTTTTGAAGCAGTATGACGAAAAATAAATTAAGAGTTTCATCAAATCTATTTTTTTCCAAACAGTTTTTGATTTGAGTATACGTTTTTAATCAGTAAATAGTAACTTTACTGAACTTAGATCAGTAATATTGCTTTAGTAAACAATTCAACTGATGCCCTGGATGGAGTATTGCCTTTTTACAGTTTATTTTTCTACATCTATCTATAATATTATAAAGAAGAGGTGGTTTCTGTCTGTCTGTCTGTCTGATGTTCCGGGTGAACGCAAAAACTACTGAACCGACTGGGCTGAAACTTTACATATAGGTAGATCTTGAACCCATGCAACACATAGGCGTATTCACTTCCTTAAAATCCCCTCAGGCTACGGCCCTTGAACGTTCTAAGTTTCAATGTTTACATTTCAAAATAAAGTAAACATTCAGAAACTGTAATGCAAACACCTGTGGATATTTCCATTTGACAGCTTAGAGCTTAGAGCAGAAGCAAGAACAGCTGTTTCAAGCTAACTAAAATGTAAATTGCATTGACTAAAGAACGGGTAGAGAAAGCCCCTGTGCGAATATCGGGTATGGCTTCATCTGGTTGTGGTCTATTCTTATTTGCACAAAAACAATTTTTACCGATACTTCCTGTACTCCCCACCCCCCCCCGATATTATATTTTTGCTCCCCCCCGATTTTTCTTTTTGCCCCACCCCCAATTTTATATGTTGCTCCCCCTCTTCGATTTTATATTTTTATTTTATGACCCCTATTTTATATTTTTGCCCCCTCCCGATTTTAGATATTATTGCCCTCCCCCGATTTCGAGTTTATATTTTTATTTTATGTTCCCCTCATTTTATATTTTTGCCCCCCTCCCCGATTTTATATTTTTTGCCCCCCCAATTTTATATTCTTCCTCCCCCATTTTTGATTTGCCCAACCCCCAATTTTATATTTTGATCCCCCCTATTTGATTTCATATTTTTATTTGATGTTGTCCCCCTTCATTTTTATTTTTCCCCCCCTCGATCTTATATGTTTGCTCCCCCTCCGGTTTTTATCCCCCCCCTCATTTTATATTTTTGCCCCCCTGATTTTATATTTTTTGCCCCCCCTGATTTTATATTTTTGATCTGCCCCAATTATATATTTTGCTCCCCCCCTCTTCGATTTTATTTTATGTCCTTACTCCATTTTATATTTTTACTCTCCCCCCTCACCCCGATTTGTATTTTTACCCACCCTCCGATTTTTACATTTTGCTCCCCCCCCCACCGATTTTATATTGATGCTCCCCTCCCCCCCCAATATTTTTTTATTTTTTTTTACTTGAGTTTTTGTATTTCTAAAAGCGTATCAAAAGTGTTACGTGTACCGATTTGGAGTCAGAAACCACACGCCGTTTACTACCCGACAGAGTTTCTCGACTTAGCAACATGATCCGAACTGTCTGCCAGTATATTTCGTTAACTTTGACTTAATTGTACATTAAACGTGTAAAATGTAATTTTTATATTGTAAAATAATGTGGATTGTTATTTGCTTTAATCTACCATTTATATACAACCCGTACGAAGGACGGGTTTACAGCTAGTAATATTATAAAGAAGAGGTGGTTTCTGTCTGTCTGTCTGTCTGATGTTCCGGGTGAACGCAAAAACTACTTAACCGACTGGGCTGAAACTTTACACAAAGGTAGATCTTGAACCCATGCAACACATAGGCCTATTCACTTCCTTAAAATCCCCTCGGGCTACGCCCCGTGAACGTTATAAGTTTCAATGTTTACATTTCATAAGAAAGTAAACATTCAGAAACTGTAATGCGAACAGCTGAGGGCACTTACATTTGACAGCTTAAAGAGCAGAAGCAAGAACAACAGCTGTTTCAAGCTAACTAAAATGAAATTTGCATTGACTATAGAACGGGTAAGGAAAACCCCTGTGCGAAGAACGTGTACATCAAGTATATATATATATTTATTTCAATATACCGTATAATTAATCTATATAAATAAAATTAGAGTTTTGTCTGTACATTGCTTGGAATTATGAAATTTTTGCATATTTTCACGTTTTAAACCCTAGGGAAACCTAAACAAATCTTATCTCAATTTATGTCTGTCTGTCTGCCGGTAAAGCTCAAGGACGGGTTTTTGTTCGCTTTTCACTGGAAAACGGGTGCACAGATTTTTATGCAACTTTTTTCTATGTTCTATATGTGCGTTAGAAGGTTTTAGGCTAATTGGATTGTTTTAAATTACCTTAGGACACTGCCCCATAGGGTTTTTAAGTTCCTATGCTATTCTTATGGACAAAGCATTTATTTATATTGAACCAGATGATGGCATAGTTATTCTATAAATAGGTTTTTTAATTATTGTTTAAAACGTTGAATGAAGATTGGTAATAAATAACATAAGTGGATATATGATCTAAATGAGACGATGGAATTGGAACAGTCCGGACCTCCCGCAGCGCCGCCCTCGCGCAGTAAAAATGTTTCGTGGGGAACTGGCGCTGTCCCCCGGGAGCGAGGGCGTGGCTTCCTGTTGTAGTACTCGCGGCTGCGAGGTGGGGGGACTGCGCCAGTTCCCCGCGAAACATTTTTACTGCGCGAGGTCGGTGCTGCGGGAGGTCCGGACTGGTCCAATTCCGCGCTCCCATCTAAATCTATATTTGTCAGACTCATGCACTCACTGACATAGTGATCACTTTATCTAAGAAACGACAATGTCTATTGAAGATAAAATTTTGGATGGTGGTTCCCCTTATGCTGGAGATTCACAATAAGAATACGTTTAAAAAAGTCCTATAGGGTTCTTCGCTAATTTACTTTTATGGCAATTGTATGAGTATTAGTACTTTCTGGACCTTTGTAAGTTACATTTCAGTAGGAACATAACTAATTCATCAGAACAAAACGCAAGCCTATTCCTGTTATGAAAATGTTTATTGGCTTCGCCCCCCGGAATTTCAAAATACAATATTTTAACAATCTTGCACATACTCTTGGACTGATGGATCTGAAATTCGGTAGGAATGTAGCTGATAGCTCAGTGCAGACATTTACCTACTCCAGACACAAATATACTCAAGGACTCTGGCCCAATGGCCTTTAATATAAGCGCGTTAGTCATAACACACAAAGTACCAGTAGAGCTGAAATTTGATGCCTTAAAGGAAATAATAAACAACATCATGGGGAGTCACGGTGTTGTTCTCTGGAGATCTCACACAGACCCTTTGTCGTAAGTGAGATATGAGTGGACGAGTCTACGCCTCTCTAAAAATATAATTTATGTAGCCGACCACTGAGCGTCTTAACTTAACAGTAAATATGAAAATGTATTTTTGAGAAGATTAAGGGGTTGATCAGTTTTTTTATGCGCTTTTAAAAGTTGAGATTGGGACATTGAAAAACAAATTAAGGTCTCAGAAACATCTATCCTTCACTCGGCACTATCGATGAATCACAGGATTTATTGATTAACAGTTTGTTACACCGAGATTCATAAACAGTTTAATCTGGAAAGTGCCTGGCTCTGTGATTGTGCCATCCTCACGTCCACTAATGAACAAGCAACGGAGATCAACACAAATGTAGGTCTATTCCAAAGGGAGGAACGAACATATACAATATTTAATACCGTTCATTTAACCATGACCACTGTTAGAACAGTTCGTATATATTGATTTACATTTATTTAAATAAAATCAAGTAGTCATATGTTTTTAAAACATATGATTTTTCCAAGTTTAAATTGTTTATTTACAATTATATTGAAAACAGGACCTGGCAAGAATGGCTATTTTAAAAGTGGTTTGTCAATGTTTTTAAAGTTTAATGTTTCGTTACATTACTATTAATTTATTGGAATGTAAAGATTAATGTATCAAAGTATTTAAAATGTAATTAAACAGGGTTAATATTTTGTTGTATTTGAGTTCTTTTATTTCTAAAATCTAATCCAAAGTGTTACGTGTACCGATTTGGAGTAGGAAAAACCACACCATTCACTACCCGACAGAGTTCCTCGACTTGGCAGCAGTACCCGAACTATCTGCCATAGTATATTTCGTTAACTTTAATTTAATTCTACTTTAAAAGTGTAAAATGTAATTTTAATATTGTAAAATTATGTGGGTTTGTAATATTATGTTTCTAGAATCATTTATCAATGTTATTGTTTATCAATTTATCTTTTAATTAAATAATCTTGTTTGCAAAATGGATTACAATGGATCTGATTACAATAAATGGCGACGAGGATGTTTAAAAATATCCGTAATTTTTTTGAAAACTTTTAATATTTACTATTTTATATCTAAAACCTTCTAAATATGGTTGAAGATCTAATTACTACATTAGTAGCGGCTCTACGGCAACTTCAACCACCTCAACAAGCAACGAAGTCTGCCAGCCGATACGATGGTCACGGTTTTCAACTTCAACCATACGACGAAAATGAAGAAGCATTTGATAATTACATATCAAGATTAGAAAACTTCTTTAATCTACGAAATATTACAGGAGATGACGACGAAACGGATAAACGTAGAATTCAGATACTATTAAACTGCTTAAGCCCTAGAGTTTTTCAGACATTAACTGCACTGACAGCACCCCAGAAACCCAATGAAAAGAGTTAAAAGAACTTATAGCCTTTCTTAAGGGACACCTTTGTCCAAAAGTTAGTGAAATGGTAGAACAACACCGCTTTGTGCTTCGACTTCAAGAAGAAGGTGAGTCCATTGGACAGTATGTTTCTAGTCTGAGGCAAATAGCGAATGCATGCAACTTTGTAAGTACTGCCTGCAACTCGTCTACTATGGATGTTCACCTGCGATCTCAACTTGTATGAGGAGTTAGCGATAATGACACTCGCAAAAGAATTTTACAGCAAGGAGCAGTTATGACATTTGATGAGACAGTTAAAATTGCCATTGCAACAGAAGCAGCAAAGCTGGAAAGTCGACAAATGCAAAACCAGAGATTACCAGTATCGGTTCCAGGGGTAATTTTTTGATTGGAGGTACTAAATAGTACGAAATAGGTACTAAATGTTTATCTGGGTTTTATATAGAATTTGTGACATGGCCGGGTTGAGAGTTCATTGACCTTTGTTAATTACATGCCATTACTCGTAGCTCTTTGAGGTACAAATTATTTTAATGTAGGTCCTAAATAGTACGAAATAGGTACTAAATGGTGACATATTTTTTATATGGAAATTCCGACATGGCCGGGCCAGCATGTCGCTGGCCCGGAAACACAAAAACGCAATTAACTCCGATCTGGGTGAAATAAGGTGAGTTTAACAAATAAATTCCCAGACAAGCTTAAAAAGTTGCGAGGTCACTGTTTTAGATGTGGAAGCTCATCACACAGGTCTACTGAATGTGAGGCGAAGAACCGAACCTGTCAACATTGCAGGGAAGTCGGTCATATAGCTAAGTTATGTCTTTCAAATCCAAATTCAGTTTATACTCGCAGAGACCAAAAACAGTTCGATCAGACTTTAGCTTCAACGTCAACATATTCTAGAAGGTCCGATGATGAAGACATATTCTGCATGCGGCAGTACAAGGGAAGCCGCAACGACAAAATGATGATAGACGTGACTATAAAATGTATAGATTTAGAGTTAGATACCAGTGCAGCAGTCACTACAATGTCACTAGACACCTTTCAAAAGTTATTTCCTCACAATATTCTCAAACCGACTAACCTCAAACTGCATACATATACGAATGAAGTAATCAAACTACTAGGCGTATGCCAAGTAAAAATAAAGCTCGGCCACACAACAGTGAGAGGAGATCTGTACGTCCTTGCTCAGGTAGTTGATTCTATTATGGGCAGGGAGTGGATTAGAAAATTCAAAATTTCATGGGCAGATATCAGATCTCTGCGGGCGGCCCAGCCAAAGGAAACTCAGTCTTTGGACATACTTCTTCAAGAATTCTCTGACGTTTTTGATACAAAGGTAGGCACAATTCCTAATTTTGAATGTGCACTACAACTGAAAGACAATACTAAACAGGTTTTCAAACGTGCAAGACCTGTGCCATACGCTCTTATGCAAAGAGTTGAAGATGAATTGAGAAGATACATCGAAAAGGTTTCACACGCAAGTTGGGCAACTCCTATTGTACCTATAGTAAAACCTAATGGGTCAATAAGGCTTTGTGCAGATTATAAAGCAACACTCAATTCTGTCCTCCAAGATGAACGTTACCCAGTACCTAGGATAG